>LNAC01000841.1:34875-148518 GCA_002007465.1 Ailurus styani | reverse complement strand
AATTGAAGAAGATACAAAAAGATGGAAAAGCATTCCATGCTCATGGATAGGAAGAATAAACATTGTTAAAATGTCTATACTGCCCAGAGCAATCTATACTTTCAATACCATCCCGATCAAAATTCTAATGGCATTTTTCAAAGTGCTGGAACGGGGAATCCTAAAATTTGTATGGAACCAGAAAAGACCCCGAACCGCTAAAGAAATGTTGAAAAAGAAAAACAAAGTTGGGGGCATCACGTTGCTGGATTTCAAACTTTACTACAAAGCTGTGATCACCAAGACAGCATGGTACTGGCACAAAAACAGACACATAGACCGATGGAACAGAGAGGAGAGTCCAGATATAGACCCTCAACTTTATGGTCAAATAATCTTCAACAAAGCAGGAAAAAATATCCAGTGGAAAAAAGACAGACTCTTCAATAAATGGTGCTGGGAAAATTGGACAGCTACGTATAGAAGAATGAAACTTGACCATTCTCTCACACCATACACAAAGATGAACTCAAAATGGATGAAATACCTCAACATGAGGCAGGAATCTATCAAAATCCTAGAGGAGAACATAGGCAGTAACCTCTTTGACATCGGCCACAGCAACTTCTTTCAAGACACTTCTCTAAAGGCGAAGGAAACAAAAGCAAAAAATGAACTTCTGGGACTTCATCAAGATAAAAAGCTTTTGCACAGCAAAGGAAACAGTCAACAAAACAAAGAGGCAACCCACGGAATGGGAGAAGATATTCACCAATGACACTACAGACAAAGGGCTGATATCCAAGATCTATAAAGAACTTCTCAAGCTCAATGCCCAAAAAACCAATAATCATGTCAAAAAATGGGCAGAAGACATGAACAGACACTTCTCCAAAGAAGACATACAAATGGCCATCAGACACATGAAAAAATGTTGTTTTAGAGGGGAGGGGGGCGGGAGGATGTGTTAGCCTGGTGATGGGTATTAAGGAGAGCACAGATTGCATGGAGCACTGGGTGTTATACACAAACAACGAATCATGGAACACTACATCAAAAACTAATGATGTACTGTATGGTGACTAACATAATTTAAAAAAAAAAATAAAAGTGAAACAAAGAGGAAGGAAACCCCCCAGAAAAGCAGAGATGGTCACACAAACAACCAGGATAGAGAGATCCATCAAATATCCAGACAAAAATGCAGTCACATGATCTTATGGAAACACAGGCTTATGCAGACAGAATATTCAACAGAAATAGAGCCAGGAAGAGAGCCATGACACAGAAGTCCCACTAGGGACATTAAAAGCAAAACATGTGAATTTGAGGCTCAGGACACATTTGTGTATGAAACCTAACAGTCAACTCATATGTAGCTCCTATGAGGCCCCAGATATTCTTCCAAGCCCTGCAACATAGAAACTTAATCCATTCTCATTAGAGCCCTTTGAGGGCACACTATTATTATCACAACTCTTCTCCCTATTTTCCAGATGTTGAAGCTGAAACACAGCGAGGCTAAGTTTCTTATCTGAGGTCATACAATGAGGACTCAGGTTTGAACCCTAATCAACATCTGTGGGTTCTTTACCACTGCCCTACCCTTCCACTAAATAGTGCCTTATGTGACACAAATCAACCATAACAGAGATACACAGAGGGGAAGAGTCACTGACACAGCTCACAGAGCCACTGTCATAAGACTTGCAGATAAACTCTCTGACCATAATAGGAAAGTATCTGCATCATGAGACATTTTGTAAATTGTGATTAAATATTCAAACTGTGCTGAATCTTCATGACTACATGCATAAGAGAACAAAATAAGAGAGCAGAACAGTATCCAAATCCTTCCCTTCGGGGACCAGCCCAAATGGATACAGGTTACAAGGCTGAGGGTGGCCAACTGCTGTTCACAGGGTCAAGGCCGAGGCTGAATATTTTTGTCCTGGCAACCAATTTCTTGGGGCCAGAGCTCTTAACAAAAAGAAGGGGTCTGACACTGAAGACAGCAAGTGTGAAGAGCAAGCAGCAAGAGGGCAGAGGCAGGAGTCAAGTTTAGGGACATGGAGCATTATTCAGGGTAAATGTATTTATTCATTCATTTATGTGTACATTTATTCAGCAAATCAAGATTTCAAGATCATAGTAATGTTCTCAGTACCAGGGTTATCTTAAAAAAAAAAAGAGTGAATGCCAGTGGAGAGCTTGTGGTCTAATGGGGGAGAGATCATGGCAAACAATTACATTCACGCCCTCAGCCCTATGTGCAGTGGGTAGCAGAGGTGAGGGCCTGGGTGAGGCTGTGCCAGGCCTGCTGCTTACCACTGATGTGGAAGAACCTGGAAGGGTAACCTTTTAGCTCAATGGGAACTTCCTTTTGGGACAAGAGGGTGGACCTTTGAGACCAGCACGCTGCTAGTGTGAGGTATAGAGTCCACGATTTGAGGTCTGGGCTCCTTCCTTACCCAAGAAGGACTATATAAACCACAGAAACCTTAGGTGCTAATCCACATGCTTGAGTCCTTACTCTTGTGTTGATGTTTTGCTGGTTCAATAATAAAGCAAAGTAAAAGCAAGCTTAACAGAGTCCTATTGCATCTGCACATCAAATGAAGGACCTGGCCAGCCCTTGAACAGGAGTACATAGGAAGGTATCCAATCCAAACCTGGGATGCCAGGGCTTAGCACCCCAGAAAAAGCAGAGCTTAAGCTGAAAGTCAAAAGATGGGCAGAAGTCAGCCAGGCAAAGCGAGAGATGAGATGGAGGGGTGAAGAGTGTTTGAGAAACCCCAAATAGGGAGTATGAGAGCCTGCAGGAGAGAAAGAGAGCACGGAACATGCAAAATCCTGAAAGAAATTCCATCTGGGTTGGAAGACAGGGTACTAGGTGGGGGACACTGCAGAACTATATCATGGAAAGTCTTATAAACGAGGCAAGGTACATAATTTGGGCTTCTTCTATGGGAAAGGGCAAGCCACTGGAGGCCTTACATAAGGCAATGACACTAGGACATAAGCATTTTGAGAGTCCTTGAGGAGGACAGATCAGGGTCTGGACAAAGATGGTGGGATCAGGCAGAAGGATATGGCAGTGGCCAGTGCTGTAGGTATTCTCCAAAGATGGCCGCCCTTGGCTCATCCTTGTGCTATATGGACATGTTGCTTCTCACACCAAGAAGTGGAATCTAAGCTCCTCCCCTTGAATCTGGGCTGACCTTCTGGGACTTCTGAAGCTAGGTCCTAAACATTCTTGTGGCTTCTGCCTGGGTCTGTTGGAAAGTCCACAGTCTGAACACTTCCTGAGGGAATGCAGGCGTCATGTAAGAAGCTCAAGTCATTTGCTGGGGCTCCTTTGAAGGTGGTGGAGAAGGCAGGCCTTGAGGAACTCTTATTAAAGCCTATATCAAGCACCAGCTGTGGGAGCTGTGGGAGTGAGGCATCTCAGATGACACCAGTGCTAGCCACCTCTGGACAGCGAGCATATGGCCCTTGATTGAAAACCCCCCACCCTCCCCCATCTGAGCCCAGTCAGCCCATGGAAGTGGGAGACACTATCGAGCCATTCTTTCTAGCCATCATAAGTTCTGGAGCAGTTGACAATGCAACAGATAACCAGTACCCCAGGTAAGAGATAACTAGACAACAGTTAAAAAATAATTAGAGAAGCTGTATCAGTTAGGGTTCTCCAGAGAAACAGAACCACTAGTCTGTCCGTCTGTCCATGTATCTACCTATGGACATACATATGTATGTATATATCTATCTCTCTATCTATCTAAAGAAATTTATTTTAAGGAATTGGCCCACACAGTTGTGGGGGCTGGCAAGTCTCTAATCCGTAGGGCAAGACTGAGGCTGGCAATTCAGGTGAGAGAGGAGACTGCAGTCTTGAAGGAGAATCTCTTCTTTTCTGGGAAACCTGTTTTTGCTCTTCAGGACCCAGGGAGGCCTGCCCACATGATCAAGGGTAATCTCCTTTACTTGAAGTCAATGGATCGGAGAGGTTAACTACATCCATGAACTACCCTCGCAGCAACACTCACACTAGCATTTGATTAAACAGCTGGATGCTGAAGCCTAGGCAAGTGGACACATAAAAGGAACCACTGTGGTAATTCAGATCAGAGGGGTGGTGGGGAACAGATAAAAGCAGATCAGATGGAAACACACTTTGGAGTTGAAACTGTTGAAGTTGGCTGATTGACTGGAAAGGAGCCAGAAGGGACAAGACACCACAGGTAACATGCAGGCTTCTGACGCAGGCTGCTGGGAGAAGGGTGGTGCTCTCCCCAACATGGGGAGTACCCTGGTCTTTTCCCAGTGAAGTTGTGAACTTCCATTGTGTTCACTCATCCTCAGGCTCGTTAAGGGAAGATGGGATCGCATGGCAGCCAGAGAACTGGTAGAACGAACCTAGAAGTTAGATGGTGAAAGAAGCAGTGTTGTGAAGTCTGTGAAAACAGGAGAGAACTTCAAGCATCTGGCTGGCTTCTGCTGTGCTACCGGATGGGGGCAAAGCAGTGACCCGACTGAACTTCTGAGGCCCCTGCTAGGGCACGAGTCACATGACTGGCCCCTGCCTTTTTTAAATCATCAGGCTTAAAGTAAATTGCGAATTACATAAGTGTGGAAAACACAAGTTCTAAAAATACAAAATCAACTGTTAAGATGAAAGTTAGGATTTATGAATATACTTTACTCTGCAGCCAAAAAGAAGAAAAAAAAGTCCAGGTCACTTCCCTTATGGTTCTGTGCATGAGGAGAATGTAAATATTTAACCCAAACCTTTGTTGACAGAATTTATACTTCTCCTTGATCAGATATGTTGAAAGGGATAAAGGAGGGTGAGAAACCTTTCTTTTTTCTTTTTTCTGATACTGTCTTGTAACATAGTTAAGATCCTGAACGCATACTCTGAATCCCGTGAAAATCAAGTTTTATCATCACAACAGGAATCGATCTTACACGTAAGCGCACTAACGTGCTGTTGTTCCGTGAAGGACTTCCTCAGGAAAGTGTTCTCAATCTGTTCTGTTTACACCACTTTCTTTCCTAAAAGGTCTCATGATTTCGTAATCTTTAACTTATGCAGCCCAATCCTAATTGTATGATTCAGTGAAAAGCAATGCACCTGTATCACAAAGGGCTCCTTCTGGGTGCAGGATGGAGAAAGAAGGAGAGGTAAGAGGCCTAAGAGGCCAACTCGGCTCCCAGTCCTGTAATGAGCCTGATTCAGGTACACAAATGGGCCCTAAATGCTCCTGGAAAGTCACGAAAGGTGCCACATCTCAGGCCCCTTTCCAGGACTGCACTCATGGCTCTCGGCAGAATCCATCCTCTTCTGCTTCCCGCCTTCAGCCCTAAATTCAGCTTCCCTTTCTGCCTGGCCTCAGGGAACTGTGCACTCATTTTCTTGCTTTTTTGTGGCTTTTCCCCACCTCCTGACTTTTCATCTCTGCCCTCCGCCTTCACTCAACAGATAAGAATTATCCAGTCCCACTCCGAGCTTGTTACCCTTATTCAGTCCCAATCGGGGGGCTAAATAATCTGGAGGAAGGGCAGAATGTGTAACTCTTCTCTGCCTGTCCTCAGGCTGGTTAATTCTCAGGCAACTCAGAGTCATTCCTGCTGAGATATCAGAGGATGTTACCACATTACCAAAGAGAGGGAGACAAGCCACGGACTGTTCACAGAAAAGTAAGTCCTTTTCTGTTGCAAATAATGCACAGGAAGATTATAACCTTGAAAGTTGAAGCTTAATATTTTCTGTTCTGTGTGACCCATTTTCCATCATGAAAAGATCAAAGAAAGTTAAAACAGAATAAACTAAATGGGAAATGCTGGTCCTTATCAAATGCATGGGATAATCCACAAGAAATGCATCACAAGAGCAAAACTGAGGCTTAGAAATGTTTCCATGTCTCTGTAGGCAGAGGACTGGAACTGGAACTATTCCAGCTTTATTGCTACCTGTGGACTGGTTATAGGTATTACAAATGGCAAGAGTTTAAGCTATTTTTAGTCGAGTACTAATTGCAAGCTAGAAAGATATTAAACTGAAAATAATAATAGCTATCATGTATTGGGAATTTAACATATAACAGACTCTGTATTTTGCATATGGAATAGTCAAAAAACTCACAGAGGAAGGTATTTTCTCCATTTCACTGATAAAGAGGCTGGCTGGGAGAAGTGGCTTAGTCTAAGAATGATAGTGCTGATATCACAAAAAACAAACCGCTCTAATGCCTCCTGTCAAAGGTGCCTTTAAGATATTCTAGTGGGAACTCAGCCATTCACAGGGGAGCCCAGATTTAAAATAAAATGAAAGGTTATGGTAAACAAACAGGAAAGGTCAATGATAAGATGCATGGAGCCAGCCTGACACTAAGTGTGTGTTTCTGAGCTCAGAAACCTGATGACGCTTTCTAACCCCTACTTGCTGTGCTGAGCCTTGACCCATTTTAGAACCATCTAGAAAGCCTCCTGAAGAAAATATTTTCTGATCATTATTTTGTACTTCATAAAATACATAGATGGCAGATTAGCCAGGTCTACAAAATAATCACACACACACAAAATAGGAACTACTTTGGGTCAGTTTTATGGAGGAGAATACATTAGAGGACTGACAGCAGCAATGACCTCATCACCTTGTTCAGGGAAGGATCTTCCCAAGGAAGAGATGACTGGCTGGGGAATCTGAAAGATGAGTACACATTACCTGGGGGAGTTGGGTAGGCAGAAGGGATGGTGCTGGAAGGACTCTAGCTGAAGATATGTGTAAGGCAGTAAAAGACCAATGGAAGTGGAACAAAATGGGTCAGAAGGAATATGGTGTGCAGTGCGACGGGAGGACTGGGTAATGGTTCGGCAACACAGGGCCTTGAGGGAGTTCAGTTTTTGTTCTGAAAGCAATAAAAAAAAAAACCCAACAGATTCCAAACTGGTTGGGGCAGTGGTGGGCGTGGCAGAAACAAGTTATGACCACAGACACTAGTTCCATTCAAAAGATTCCATCTGGCTCTTGTGTAGAGAGTGGGTGAGAAGGATACCTTCTGGTGCATGATAACCAGGGTGCAGGTCATGGTAGGGGTCCCCAGGAGGGGCAATGATGAAGCCCAGTCAGTGCTGCAATGCCTGCCATGGGCCAGCAGGGGCGCCCACGTTCTAGAGAGAGATTCCCAAAATACAATCAGGACTTGAGGCCCAGAGGGTATCTGCTATGAGTCGGTGTGATTATCAAACTGAAAGGTATGATGGGGGTATTGATAGTTTCCCCTGGTTTAGATGGACACTAATCTCAGAGGAGTTTTGCCTTCAAATTCCTGGCTCTCTTACACAGTGAGAAAGGCACAATGAACTCTAATTTGGAATTAGAAAATCAGACATCGGAAGTCATCCTTAATGAATCCAGTTAGATACAGAATAGAAGGCAAGGGGTTCAGAAAAGCACATCCACTAATCATTCACATCTTAACATGAATTAGTACATGACATTTAAGTGATGATCTCACACAGAGAAACTGGAGTTCTGAGGAAGGACGAGGGAGAAAATATCTGGAGACATGGAAACTTGCTACTGTGCAGTGCCTCTGAACCTCAGAGGCACTGCACTGAGAAGCAAGAGAGGAGCTTTACAGAACATCAGAAAAGGGAGGTAGGGGGAAACCCGGTCCCTTGACGCAGAGCGTTCAATACATTCTGAAATATATATGAAATATAAAATGAATGAATACTTCCCATACTTGGCCATTTTGCTGAAGGTTCATCCCAGCTCTACCTCAACCCTCTCAAAGTGCTGCTTCATAACCTGGCATCTAGAGAAAAAGCCGATAGGATATGTGATCCAATGTTCAATATGGGATCAATATGAGTCTCAGGCTAAGGAAGAGAATAAAGACGAAATTCAATCAGCAACTCAGATGACTGAGGTTTTCTCTTACTAACTAATGTGTGCACTGATATGTTTAAGCTGATGAAAGACCAGCCCATGTATTTGAGTAGAATATGAGAACTAAACCAACGTAAGATGAAATATAAAAGATTACGATTATCAAACCCCCGACAGGAAGACAACTGAAACTCAGAAGTAAAGGAGCTCTGTGGAAACACTGGAGAAATATGCATCTACTGGGTCATTACACCAGAGTTTCAACAATGTAACGAACCAGTGAAGACAGTGTAAGCAGTGTAATAAGGAACAGAGGCTTTGAAAGGCAGGATGGCTAAAAGGACGCTTATCTGACTCGGGTTCATAAAGCGATACCGTTGATATTGAGTACAATTTGAAAGATAAGTTTTGAAGTAAAATGTAGAAGGATCAGTGAATCTTATGTGGGTTTGATGCATTTTTATGGCAAGGTTTATATTCTGAAAACCAAGACAGGAGCTACTCCCTAAATGTACAAGAGCCAGTTTCTGTTATTAAATACGGCAGGTGTAATGACACGGTGTGGTTTTTGTTGCTTCTCTAAATGTACGGGCATGCTGTACGGCATGACAAACAGAAGATATGACAGGATATTAACGGTGAAAAATGTTCCTGATGCAGAGGAAACGAGAAAAAAAAAGGTTTTTCAATCTGACAACTGACCCAAAACACCTATCATAAAGTACACACATCTTCTTAAATTAAAAAAAAAATATGTATGGCTTTGAGCTGTCTTCACAGTCACCCTGTATGAATCATAAACAGCACACATTCGGGGGGCATGAGGAGGAGGGGAACAGTGACTCAGAAAAATGAACACGGTTTTGTATAATCAAAAGAGCCCCCTAATAGAGAAGGCTCCTTCTTCTCTCCAAGAAATCTGCGCTACAAAACAAAATGCCTGGGATAGAATAATGTTCAGTAAATGAAAAAAAAAAGACTAAATGGGGAAAAAATGTAAGCTCAGGACATACTGAAATCAAACATTAAGCACTGCTTTGGGAGAAATATTTCAGAAATTGGCTGGAAGCTTTGTTGGTGAAACTAAGTGTAGTTGCTCAGTCCTATGATTTCTTGAAAAAATCTATTAATTTATCCATCTATTTATCTGAAAATTTATATCCTTTCACAAAACTGAATCTTTAAATGGCACTGTTTCACTTAGGTAATTATCATGTACTAAGAAAAGAATATTAACATACGTGATATAAGGTGTGTAAGTTAATTTTGTTCGTCACTCTATTTTTGTCCAAGGAGCTCTAATAAAAATGAAAGCAACACATTGGCTGATATTTTAGAAAACTCAATAAATCTACTGATACAATATTAGAACCTTTTCTTATATATCCCACACAAGAAAAACAAAGGAGTAACTTTCGAGAAATTTTAATCTAGTCAAACTGGAGGGGATAATTCCAGATTTAAGAAAATTGCTACCATGCGGTACTTATCTGTAACAAAGTAATCAGACACAAAATACCTGTTTTATAGGTAATTTGAAAGGCATCTCATTTTCATGAGTCTTAAAATAAACGTGTGCATTTACATAATAGCACTGTTTCCTGCCACTTAATTTTCAGTAAATATGTGACTGATAAAATTCAGTCATTTTGGTTTCAAATTCACATCCATGAAGCCCGGGGATGTTTAAAGAAGTCAGAGGGTATTAGAAGATCCAAAAGAAACTAAAAACAAAATAACAGCAAATAATAGCATGAGTTTTTATGGGGGGAAAAAAGGAAGTAAAATGAAAATTCAGCATTGTTGCTTTGTGTACCTCCTAGTTTTCCGTAATTGATTGCACAAATGAATACAGTTCTTTTAAGTAAGAAGACAATTCATGAAAGCTAATGCAGTAATTCCCATGCCAGTTCCCAGGGAATCTAAGACTAATTACTGAAGCTCAAAGATCTGCTGGGATGAAACCTGCCTACTGAAAGTTTCCAGAGCTTTGCAAAGGAGTTTTCTAGGGTGAAGTAGAGGAAGTAGAGAAAGAGGAGTAGAGAGTGTTTCATATTATCATGTTTAATTTAGATTTAAGCGTGTTGGTATGAGTCTCAAACACATGAGTATCCTGCCAAAGCACACGATTATTCATCTGTCTCTAAAAATGCCACTGAAAGAATGTGAAGAGCAGTAATTCCTCAAACTGAAATCCAGGTTCGAGTTTCCACAAATTTATTATGCATGTATCAGCTTGTGCTTGGGGGACAAACTATAAGAGAGAACCAATTGATTTTAAAAGCAGAAGGCAGACAGCTCAACATTCTTAACTTTGTGCAGCTGTATGTAAATGAAATTAGATGCCGAGAAAGAGAGAGAGAGAGAGAGAGAGAGAGAGAGAGAGAGAGAAAGGTAGGACATCTTCAACTCTTGCTTAGGAAATCCCTCTTTAGGTTCAACTAGGATCTTGCAGAAATGCCAATTCATAACTGAAACTGAGCATGTCCACACAACAGGGAGGGATACATCTGAGCCAGAGCTACACCAAAGCTTAAGGTCATCACACTTACAGAGAAGATGAAACAAGCAATACAATCCCGAAGCAAACAGAGCCTCAGGTCTGGAAGTGTTCTTAGAAATAATGTACTCCGGCGCCTGGGTGGCTCAGTGGGTTAAGCCTCTGCCTTCGGCTCAGGTCATGATCTCAGCGTCCTGGGATCGAGCCCTGCATCAGGCTCCCTGCTCAGCAGGGAGCCTGCTTCCTCCTCTCTCTCTGCCTACTTGTGATCTATCTCTCTGTCAAAGAAATACATAAAATCTTTAAAAAAAAAAAGAAATACTGTACTCCATTTTGGGGGCCCTAGAATCCTTGAGAAACAGAGGGAAATCAGGGATCTTTTTTCCTGGAAACATGTACAAAATTTCAGATACAGTTTCAAGAACTTCATGGAACCACTTATATGAACCTCAAATGTTTTTCTAAGAAAGGCAGAGAGAAGCCAGGTACTCGAACCTGAGGCTACAAGTTCTTAGACTCAAGAAGAAGTGCTGAGTGAAAAAAAGCCTTAGAAATTGGTAAAAAGAGGACAAACACTGGCAAGTGGGGGGGGCAGGGAATGCTGAGAAGATAGGCTTTTCAAGGGCCACATTTTTTTATCAAGTTTTTAAATCCACTATAGTTAAAATACAGTGTTATATTCATTTTGGGTGTACAACATACTGATTCAATAATTCTATACATTACTCACTGCTCCTCACAAGAAATTTTCTCCTTAATCCTCATCACTTATTTGACCTATGCCCCCCTCTTGCCTCCCATTTGGTAACTATCAGTTTATTCTCTGTAGTTAAGAGTCTGTTTGGGGGGTTGTCTTTTTTTCCCTTTGTTTCTTAAATCCCACATACGAGTGAAATCATATGGTATTTGTCCTTCTCTGACAGATTTATTTTACTTAGCATTACACTCTCTAGCTCCATCCATGTTGTTGCAAATGCCAAGATTCCATTATTCTTTATAGACGAATAATAGTCCCACCTCTTCTTTATCTGTTCATCAGTTGATGAACATCAGTTGTTTCCATAATTTGGCTATTGTAAAGAATGCTGCAATAAACATAGGGTTGTATATATCCTTTTAAATTAGTGTTTTCATATTCTCTAGTGTCATTACTGGATGGTGAGGTAGTTCTATTTTTAACTTTTTGAGGAACCTCCTTACTGTATTCCACAGTGACTACACCAGTTTGGATTCCCACCAATGGTGGGAAGGTTCCTTTTTTTCCACATCCTCTTGTGTTTTTTATTTTTGCCATTTTGACAGGTGTGAGGTGGTATCTCTGTAGTCTTGATTTGCATTTTCCTGATGGTGAGTGATGTTGAGCATCTTTTCGTATGTCTATGGCCATCTCTAGGTTCTTTGGAGAAATGTCTATTCATGTCTTCTGCCCATTTTTATTTGGATTGTTCATTTTTTGGGGTGTTGAATTGTATCAGTTCTTTATATAGTGTGGATACTAACCCTTTACTGACTATGTGATTTGCAAATATCTTCTCCCATTCTGTAGGTTGCCTTTAGTTTTGTTGATTATTTACATTTCTGTGCACAAGCTTTTTATTCTGATGAAGTCCCAATAGTTTATTTTTTATTTTGTTTCCTTTGCCTCAGGAGACAATATCCAAAAAGAAGTTGTGAAGTTGTTACTGCCACTGTCAAACAGGTTACAGCTGGTGTTCTCCTGTAGGAATTTCATGGTTTCAAGTCTCACATTTAGGTCTTTAGTCCATTTTCAGTTTATTTTTGTGTGTGGTGTAAGAAAGTGGTTCGGTTCATTCTTTTGTATGTAGCTGTCCAGTTTTCCCAACGCAATCTGTTGATGAGACTTTTTCCCTTGCAAATTATTGCCCCTTTCATCGAAGATCAACTGACCATACAGTTATGAGTTCATTTCTGGGCTTCCTATCTTGTTCCATTGATGTGTGTGTCTATTTTTATGCCAGCACCTTACTGTTTTGGTTGCTACAGCTTTGTAGTATACCTTAAAATCTGGGATCATGATATCTCCCGCTTTGTTTTTCTTTTTCAAGATTGTTTTGGCTATTTAGGGTCTTTTGTGGTTCTATAAAAATTTTAGGATTATTTGTTCTAGTTCTGTGAAAAATGCTCTTGGTATTTTAAAAGGGATTGCATTGAATCTGTAGATTGCTTTGGGTAGTATGGATATTTTAAAAGTATTTGTTCTTCCAATCCATGAACATGAAATATCTTTCCATTTGCTTGTGTTGTCTTCAATTTCTTTCATCAGTGTTTTATAGTTTTCAGAGTACAAGACTTTCACCTCTTTGGTTAGGTTTATTCCCAGGTATCTTATTATTTTGGTGGAACTGTAAATGGAACTTTCTTAATTTCTCTTTTGGTTGTTTATTAGTGTATAGAAATGCAACGGACTTCTATACATTGATTTTGTATCCTGTGACCTTACTGAATTTGCTTATTGCTTACTAGTTCTAGTAGTTTTTTGGTAGAGTCTTCAGCGTTTTCCATATATAGTATCGTGTCATCTGCAAATAGTGAAAGTTTTACCTCTTCCAAATTGGTCTGGATGCCTTTTATTTCTTTTTGTTGTCTGATTGCTGCAGCTAGGGTTTCCAGTTCTATGATGAATAAAAGTGGTGAGAATAGACATCCTTGTCTTATTCCTGACCTTGGAGGAAAAGCTCTCAGTTTTTTTTTACCACTGAGTATAATGCCTGCTATGGGTTATTCATACATGGCCTTTATTATGTTGATGCATGTTCTTTCTAAACCTACTTTGTTGAGGTTTATTTTAATCATTAATGGATGTTGTACTCTGTCAAATGCTTTTTCTGCATCCATTGAAATGATCATATGGTTTTTATACTTTCTCTTATTGATGTGATGTATCATGTCACATTAATTGATTTGCAAATATTGAGCAACGCTCATAACCCAGGAATAAATCCCACTTGATTGTGGTGAATGATGTGGTTTTTTTTAATGTATTGTTGGATTTGGTTTGCTAGTATTTTGTTGAGGATTTTTGCACCTATATTCCTCAGAGATATTGGCCTGTAGTTCTCTCTCTCTCTCTTTTAGTGTTTTTATCTGATTTTGGTATCATGGTAATGCTGACCTCATAGAGTAAATTTGGAAGTTTTCCTTTCTCTTCTATTTTTTAGAATACCTTAAGAAGAATGGGTATTAGCTCTTCTTTAAATGTTTAGTAGAATTCATCTGTGGAACCGTCTGGTCCTGGACTTTTGTTTATTGGAAGTTTTTTGATTACTGATTCAATTTCATTTCTGGTAATTGGTCTGTTCAAAACTTCTATTTCTTCTGATTCCAATTTGAGAGGTTATATGTTTCTAGAAATGTATCCAATTGTTCTAGGTTGTCTAATTTGTTGGCATATAATTTTTCATAATATTCTTTTATAATTCTTTGTATTTTTGTGGTGTGGTAGTTATTTCTCTTCTTTCATTTCTGATTTTCTCTATTTGATTCCTCTTTCTTTTTTTGTTTGTTTTATGAGTCTGGCTAAAAGTTTATCAGTTTTGTTGATCATTTCAAAGAACCAGCTCCTGGTTTTATTGATCTGTTCTACTATGTGTGTGTGTGTGTGTGTGTGTGTGTGTGTGTGTGTGTGTGTTTTAAAGATTTTATTTATTTATTTATTTGACACAGAGAGAGAGAGAGATCAGATCACAAGTAGGCAGAGAGGCAGGCAGAGAGAGAGGAGGAAGCAAGCTCCCCGCTGAGCAGAGAGCCCAACGTGGGGCTCGATCCCAGGACTCTGAGATCATGATCTGAGCTGAAGGCAGAGGCTTTAACCCACTGAGCCACCCAGGCGGCCCTTGTGTGATTTTTTGTGTGTTTGCTCATTTGTTTTAGTTTCTACTTCATATATTTCTGTTCTATTTTTATTATTTCCTTCCTTCTTCTACTGTCTTTGGGTTCTGTTTGTTGTTCCTTTTCTAGTTCCTTTAGGTGTAAGGTTAGATTGTTTGAGATTTCTCTTGCTTTTTAAAGTAGGCCTGTAGTGCTATAAACTTCCCTCTTAGAGCAGTTTTTGCTGCATCCCAAAGATTTTGGACTGTTGTGTTTTCATTTTCATTTGTCTCCATGTATTTTTTTATTTCCTTTTTGATTTCTTGGTTGACCCATTCATTGTTTAGTAGCATGTTATTTAACCTCCATGTATATGTCTTCTTTCCAGATTTATTCTTGTGGCTGATTTCTAGTTTCATAGCAGTGTGCTCAGAAAAGATGCACAGTGTGACTTCAGTCTTTTTTGAATTTGATGAGATTTGTTTTGTGGCCTAATATGTGATCTTTCTGGAGAATGTTCCATGTGCTCTTGAAAAGAATGTATATTCTTTTGTTTAAGGATGGCATCTTCTGAATATATCTGTTAAATCCATCTGGTCCAGTGTGTCATTCAAAGTCACTGTTTCCTTGTTCATTTTCTGTTTGGATTATCTGTCCATTGATGTAAGTGGGGTGTTAAAGTCCCCTACTATTATTGTATTACTATCAGTTACTTCCTCTTTGTTTGTTACTAACTGCTTTAAGTATTCGTGTGCTCCCATGTTGGGTTCATACATATTTACAGCTGTTATATCTTCTTGTTGGATTGTCTGTCCCCTTAATGATTATATATTGTCCTTCTTTGTCTCTCGTTATAGTCTTTGTTTTAAAATCATTTTATCTGATAAAAGTATTGGTACCTTGGATTTCTTTTCAAATCCATTTGTATGATAAATGCTTCCCCATCCCTTCACTTTCAATGTGTATGTGTCTTTAGGTCTGAAATGGGTCTCTTGTAGGCAGCAATAGATAGGTCTTGTTTTTCTATTTCGTTACCCTTTGCCTTTTGATTAGAGCGTTTAGTCCATATATATTCAAAGTAAGTATTGATAGATATGTATTTATTGCCATTTTTTACTTGCTTTATTGTTGGCTTTCTTTAGTGATATACTTGGGTCCCTTTCTCTTTATTTTTTGCATATCTCTTACTCACTTTTGATTTCTGATTACCATTTGGTTTGTATATAACATGTTCTATATACAGCAGTCTATATTAAGCTGATGGTCACTTATGTTTGAGCTCATCTTTTACTCCTCTCTGCCCACACTAGGTATATGGTGTCATACTTCACATCCTTTTATTGTGTGAGTCCCCTGATCTTTATAGTCCCCTGATCTATATCTCACTGATAAAGATCAGTGAGACTGATCTTTATAGATATAGTTCTTCTTACTGATTTTATGCTTCCTACTTCCCTTACTCTTGCTTGTGATCTTTCTTTTTTCACTCAAAGAGTCCCCTTTAACATTTTTTTTAAAGATTTTATTTATTTATTTGACAGAGAGAGAGAGAGATCGATCACAAGTAGGCAGAGAGAGAGGAGGAAGCAGGCTCCCCATTGAGCAGGGAGCCCAATGCAGGCCTCGATCTCAGGACCCAGAGATCATGACCTGAGCTGAAGGCAGAGGCTTTAACCCACTGAGCCACCCAGGCGCCCACCTTTAACATTTCTTGTAAGGTTAATTTAGTGGTCAAGAATTCCTTTAACTTTGTCTGGGAAACTCTATCTCTCCTTCTATTCTGAATGATAGCTTTGCAAGACAGAATATTCTTGGCTGCAGATTTTTTCCTGTTAGTACTTTGAATACATCATGCCACTCCCTTCCATAAAGGGCCATAGTTCTTACAGAAGGCAGCTCTATGCTACACTCACCTTTCTTCTTCAGGAGAGTCTAATTTCTCTTAACATTTATAGTAATGTCTTCTACATCTGGCTGTCCCAGTGTCTGCTCAAACACAGCCTGCTCACTGCGGGCTTATTTTCTCAAAAGCAATTCCCCTCTGAAGTCTGTTTTTCACTAGCACTACTATCATCCCACTTAAACAGACTCAAAATCTCACATCTGTCTTCAATTCTCTTTTTCTTCTCCCATTTGAAACCTAGGAATCAATAAGCAACCAAGCCCTGCCAATCCTTCTGTCATGTCTACTGCATCCATTTATTGGCTTCCCTCTTCGTGATGGGCACTGGAGATACAAAGATAAATAAGACACACCATGCTATCACAGAGCTCACTGTCAAGGGTCCCTTCCTTGATATTTTTATAGCCACCACTGATGTTCTAGATGTTCATCATTCTTTAGTACCTTTCTACGGCCAGCCCCTGACTGCTCTGGTTTTCTTCAGTCTATTTACTTCCTCCTAAGACTCCAATTCACATAACATTTTTCTGACCAGATACATACCATAAAATAATAAATTATCATGTAATACCCTTGCGAGGAGTATCACCAGAGGGTTCTGGTATCTACAGGAAATCTGTGGACTCTACTCAGATCATCAGAGCTCTGTGTGTCCCGGGCTCACCCTTATCCACCTGCATGTCTTCCCTTTAACCAAGTACCCTTCAGTACAGGTTCCCTGCTCCAGTGAAGCTGTCCTGAAACAGACTGATGTTTACTCCGGGCCCCATCACCCCCTCTCTTTCTACTCATTCTCTGAGTCATGGCTCAGGTCACATCTCTTTCCACAAAATGTTTCAAGAAATTTTATATCCCACCCTGACTGTGCATTGATATATTAGAGTATTTGTATAAATCACTCATTTTGACACTAAATCATAATAAGTATTCATAGTTTTATTTTTTGTCTTTCCAAACTGACAATTTCTTTGAGGTTTGTAAGAAAACCTTGTGTTTTTCTTGTGTACTTTCAGGTGTCCACTCATTTGAAATATACTTTTTGAGGTCCTACTTTTGTGCCCTGCACTATACCAGGCTGAGGGGGTCTACTGTGTTTAACTTAGTAAAACCCTAAACAGATATTTGTTGATAAACAAAATTCATCCCCTCTGCCAGAAAGTGGCATGTTTATTTCAGAAAAATAACTATTAATAGCTGTCTTATTTTTAGATCATGTGGCCAAAGAAGTCCCATAATTTCCCAATAGCCACTCAGTGTCAACTGTTGGGAGTTTCAACAATCCGGCTGGAGGTGGATTTAGAATATATTCCCTTGCTCATATTCATCAGAATTTAACGCACCTTTTGTAATTCCTGTTAAAAGAATATGATCATCTTTTTAAGGGTCACATTTTGCTCTTCTTCAACTTGGTATAAAATGCTCACATAAAGAAAATGGAGAATTTTCCATCTTTAATAATAGGAGATGTTTCTATACTACCAGTTTTATGAATAAGCCAGAAACTCCCCAGACTTAGCTAGCTATATTAGTAAAAATTTACAAAAGTGGGTAGTTTATTTATATCTAATTGCACAGACTCTGTTAAGGGTGTACATAATTTAGTTCACAAATATGCCCATAAAAAGAACATTCCAATATAATAAATATTCAAGTCAATAAATAAATGTCACAATGACTGTTCTCTTCCATGACAACAGACAATAAGTGTTATAGTCCCAGATGTTTACTTAAATTGGCCCTGGAGGGATAGATAGGCCATGGGTAATCATCGTGGTTACTGATGTATTTTTTATACTGAGATGGTACTAAGAAAAAAAATGGCCATTCTGTCTACATATCATCCAGCTCTACAGCTTCTATGCAGCATAATTTGCAGCAATGACTCTCAAGCAGCTTTGGATTTGTGATTTTTATCACAAGAAGAAAGAAAGAAAAAAGGAAAAAAAAGAAAGAAAAAACTTTAAAGAGAATTTTTTTTAATTGAACCAGACACTGTATGAATATTTGCAGAGATCATCAAAGGCTGAGAATGAGGTTACCTTCTTCAAGAGAGGATTTACTTTTGCTTCTTCTATCAGACATCTGGGCTTATGGTAGATCTGAATCCAGTTGAGGATGGAAATGATTCAAATCTGGGCTTCACTCATTTAGAGAACTCATCTTTTCTAGGGATTGCTGGAAGCTCATCTCAGCCTTTCGCCCATCAGCCATGCTTTTACATTCAGCAAGTTTCTTGTGAGAAAAAGCAGCCTCAAATGCAGGGCTCACTCTCCCCACCCCCTTGGGTTCCTTCTTCTGGATTTTAGTCCTGAAAATTCTCCCTGCCTTGGTAGCTTGCCAGTGACCTCAAACGGCACATTTTGCTTTTAGTATACTTTGCTTATTTAGTATACTTTGTTTTCCTTGTGTTATTTGCAGGAGGTCTGAGCTAAGGCAATTTCACAACGGGAAGGAGAAGCTCCTTTACCCCTCCTTTGGTGATTGGTGTCACAACACATAGGATTTCTAGCTGATTATCTGAGACTAATCTTTAATAGCTCAATACTTCAGTATCTCCCTCTTCCTCTTTTGTCTCTTCTACACACGTTGAAAATCTCTAAACCAGACTCTTTGGCCACTTGTTGACCCTGTGATCATTTAAGTTGCAACTGCCCATGCAACTTTTACCCAGTCTCCCGGCCACGGGGATCTCTCAAGTCTAGTCTTGAGTAGGACAATGTCTTAGTCCATCTGAGCTGCCATAACAGAACAGTACCAACTGGGAGTGTTATAAAAAACTGTTTATCTTCACAGTTCTGCAGGGTGGGAAGCCCAAGATCAAGGTGCCAGCCAATTAGATGTCTGGTGAGAGCCCACTTCCTGGTTCTTAGATGGCGGTCTCTTGCTGTGTCCTCACATAGTGGAAGGGGCACGAGGGGAGTCTGGGATCTCTTAGAAGGTCATCAGTCCCATTCATGAGGGCTCAGCCCTCAGAACGTACTCACCTCCCAAAGGCTCCACCTCCAAACACCATCCCATTGGGAATTAAGTTTTGAATTTATGACTTTTGGGGGAACACATTCCATCTATATCAGACTGTGTAGCATAAAATATCCTGGAAGTTAAATACACAAGAATCCCTTTTCTTGACCCTCTCCCTGAAAGGTCAGTTAGGAAAGATGCTTAATGGTATCCTATAGAAAGTCAACATATCCATTAATCTACCCAACAGAGGGAAAATAACCACTTTGAGCTCTAACCCAGTCAGGAATTTCCTCTTTCACTCACCGGGAGCCAGCCCGAACCCCTCTCAAGCTGGCAGCAGAATTAAAAGGCAGCTGGTCCAATGACCGGAACATAAAGTGGCTGAAGGTGGGACAGGCAGAGCCACAGTACTGTGTAAATAAGAGCTGCCTTCCCACAGGAAAGAAAGACAATGAGCAGATACTTTTTAGAGAATCTCCGGAAAATCAGGCTCTTTAAGAAGGTCTTCAAAAGACTTAAGGCTTAAGGTCTGAATATCTGAACCAGTAAAGATAAGAACATATTTATGGACTGTAACATCATAAAATAACTTGGGACTGGACAAAACCTGTGTTGAATGCCTAGCAAAGGATGAGAATGTAGGCCAAGAGAAGCAGAGCAGTGTGGACCACGTGAGCACAGAGACAAGCACACTGTGTAGCCTGCTGTATGATACGACTGGGAGTCACGGGTAGCAGAGAAGTTTCCATGCATCCCTGTAGCACAGTGTTGGGACACAGTTTCTTTTGTCCAGGTGGGCCTTATGTTATGCAAGGACAGGACAGCTCCATAATCATCAACTGATAACCTGGTCTTGTCAGGTTGGTGACTTCTCCCTAGGTTATTACTGTAGCCAACTCACACTCCTGAATGTGGCTGCTGTTTAAAAGCTAACAAGAAACACTGGAAGGGAAAACACAGGGAGAAACACAGTTTTTGTTCAGAAGTGATAGGACCTTGGATGACATTTTCCCCTCTAAGTTTTCCAAACAATCCTGAACGCGATCATATTTTATTTATAAAATTAATAAATAGCAAATACAAATGGTATAAAGAGCAATGTCCTCTAAAATTTCTTTTCGACTTAAGATTTTTGTAATGAATCCCAATAACAGAATTAAATTTCTATATAAGAGATGGGGGCAGAGAGCCATGTGCCTCAGGAGGGGGTCTGAGGATTAAAACAATCTGATTGTCAACTGACCCCTTCTACTTTCCTTCAAACAATATGTTATTTCTCATATGAAGCAAATACACAAGACATTTTTGAATCTCATAATACTTATGAAAAAATTATTTACCTAAAATTCTCATATTCTTCTTCTCGTCGTTTCCATGGACAGCTCTGTATATTTCTGATAATCTGAAGATAGTCACTCTCTAAATACCTAAAAGTCAAATGTCAGTAAAATTAGAAAACAGAGATCCCATATATTGCTAAATACGCATGTAAGTGTCCTAAAGGACATTTTGATAATCTGCTCATTTTAGCTCTCTAAATCTTTTCTGAAATAAGGTAATGTAGAAATAAGTTAATATCATACCCATTTCCATACTGCTAGGAATATAAATTTGGAAAGAATTATTATGTTGATTTAGGAACGTGTAATTTGCACATATCATAAGTCAAGTCTAGTATTACAAATAAACCATGACAGCACCTCAATTCTCATTCATATCTTACAGCCATTTCGTTTTGCTATAACTCACTGACAAATATATTTTATAGATGTTTACCATAAATATATAGTTTATCATTTTTTATACTCCAAGTTGATGGACTTACCTTGGGAAATATAGATAAAATTTCCCTAAAATAATCAATTTAAATTTTAATTCTGAATAGTACGCTAAAAAAAAAAACAGATTAAGTTAAGAGAGATGTATATATATTGGCATTAAAAAAAATCTATAGGCTCTCCAATACAGTTTCGCAGGATCTCAGTCTCCAGTAAATTTCCTTCTACCTGAAATTTCATCAGCAACAATTCCTTTAATCACAGAATAGCCTTTAGTCTTTAAGGGTTATCATTTCAATACAAGTACTGGGGCCCCTGGATGGCTTAGTTGGTTAAGCATCTTCAGCTCAGGTCATGATCCCAGGGTCCTAGGATTGAGTCCCACATCGGGCTCCCTGCTCAATGGAAAGCCTGCTTCTCCCTTTCCCTCTGCTCCCCACCCCCAAACCTTGTGATTTCTCTCTTGCTCTCTCTCAAATAAATAAAATATTTTTTAAAAATTTAAAAAATAATAAAAAATAAAATAAAATCCAAGTACCCCTTTGTGTGGAAAAAAAACCCTTAAATTTTCTTTAAATTAATATCTTAGTCATTAGTTGCCTACCACTTGAGATGAAGGCACTGCATCAAGGAGACGGAGTATGTGTGGTGGGTGGGTGGAGAAGGGATAGGGCCATGAAAAATCCTGTCAGAAACCACTCCCCCATCTCCATCCAGCAAAATACAAAGCCTCCAAAGCTTCACTCTGAAAGGGGTATTTGTTATAGGTGGGGAAGGTTATAACCAAGCAACTCCTCTCCCTCTGAAATTTACCTACTTTTGGGTATCTCTGTCTTCAATGGTGCTGCCAAAAATAAAAAAATATATATATATTTTTTCCCCTTGGCTGCTGTTGGGAAAATCTGAGCTAAGAAAATCTGAAAATCTTGAAAGGCTGTTATATACTAAAGGAGAAGCAAAGCAAAAAACCATCACAGGAGAAGTTAAAAATAGTTTTACTTGTACACAGGCTTCCAACCTTAACAGATTTACCTCACTCCCATGGGTCCTAAGACTTGTCTTAGTGTGCCAGGGAGCCTGAGAGATCTATATATTCTACCCCCAAAGCTTTGACTAAATGTGACACTTCCTAGCTGGAGTAAATATTACCTGTCTCCACATGGTAGGAGAAACCTAGAGACTCCGCAAGACAGTGTTAAGCTAAAAAAAAAAAAAGAAGAAGAAGAAGAAGAAAAAAAGAAAAATAGAAAGAAAGAAAGAAAAAGAAATACACTTTCAGCAACCTACCCAACCAAGGCTCTCTCAATTTCCGGCTCTTTGGCAGAGACATGACACAGGGCCTAGGCTCTCCTGTCTGTAGAGTCTTATCTACTCCCATGGCATGGTTTTTAGTCATTTCATCATATTTAAAACAGGACACCATGTGTACCACAGTCTATCAGGCAAAGTAACAGAAGAATTGCTACCTCACAAAGCTCAATGAAAGAGAGAACGAAAAGAGAGATGCTAAATACAAATATCTTCTCATTAAATTGATGAGAATTGCAACTGTACTTGAAGTCAACAGGATAACTTGAGGACACAGCAGGAGTAACTATTGAAAATGAGACATAAAAGGAAATCAAAGATTGAGTGAAAAAGTTACAATAACACAGCTGTGAGACAACCCTGAAAGGCCTAATATATGGGAAATTATGACCATAGAAATACGGAAAAGACAAACAATTTTTTCAAAAAATTATGGTAGCTAATTTTCCAAATGAGAACTATAAACCCACAGATCCAAAAAGCTCAACAAACTGAAAATACAAGAGATGTTTAAAAAAAACACAAAAAACAAAAAATAAAAAAACTAGGGGTGCCTACGTAGCTGTCAGTTAAGCACCTGACTCATGATTTCTGCTCAGGCCATAGTCTCAGGTTTGGGAGAGTGAGCCCCGAGTAGAACTCCATGTTCAGTGGAGAGTCGGCTTGAGGATTTCTCTCTCTCTCTCTCTCTTCCCCTGTACTTGTGCAAGTCTGCTCTCTAAATACATACATAAATAAATATTTAAAAAAACTACACAAGACAAATAATAATAAAATTTCTTTAAACCAGTGATAAAGAGAAAATCTTAAAAGTAGTTAGAGAAAAGAGGGGTTCCTGAGGGGCTCAGTTAGTTAAGTGTCTGCCTGCAGCTCAGGTCATGATTCTGGGATCCTGGGATCTCTCTCTCTCTCTCTCTCTCTCTCTCTCTCTCTCTCTCTCTCAAATAAATAAGTAAATACATCTTTAAAAAAGGAGTTAGAGAAAAGAAATATATTACATACATAGAAACAAAGTAAGATTACAGTAGACTTGTCAGAAACAATGCAAATCAGAAGACATGGAACAACACCATTAAAATAAAGAACATCATTTAGAGGGATTGTCAACGTAGATTTCTATAGTCGGCAAACCTTTCAAAAAAAGAGGGTAAAACAGGGACTTTTTCAGACTTACAAAGGCTGGAAGAATTCATACCAGCAAACCTGTGGTAGAAGGAATGTTAACGGAGTCCTTTAGGTGGAAGAAAAAGGAAATAGGAGTAAACCTGGCATGATACAAAGTAATGAAGAACACTAGAAATGGTAAATATATACAAAAGACTTTTTCTTCTTTTTCTACCTCTCTTTAATAAATAATTGACTGTTTAAAGTAAATATAGTAATAATATATTGAGGAGTTTATAACATATGTAGAAATCAATATCCGACAACTATAGAACAAAAGCCAGAAAGGGGAATGATATAATTCACTTTGAAAGCAGATTGTGATGACAAAAAAACATATACAGATGACCTTTAAACAACACAGGGGTTCGTGGTCCTGACCCCTGCACAGTCAAAAATCCACATATAACTTTTGACTCTGAAAAAATTTAATTATCAATAGGCTACTATTGACCAGAAGCCTTACCAATAACATAAACAATTTATTAATACATATTTTCTATGTTAATTTGTATATATTATACACTGTATTACAGTAAGGTAAGCTAGAGAAAAGACAAAGTTATTCAGAAAGTCATAAGGAAGAGAAAATACATTTATAGTATATACAATCAAAAATCCACGTATAAGTGGACCCATGTAGTTCAAACCCATTTTGTTTAAGGGAAGTGTATTGTTCACTTAAGGCAATCAGTAAAAACAAAGCCATAAAGAGAGAGGATGTAATCATAAAATACTCAACCAAAAGAAGGCAGGAAAAGGAAAAGGAACAAAGAGGAGGCAAATAGAAAACAAATAACATGATGGTAGATTTAAACCCAGCCATATGAATAATCCCATTAAATGTAAATAATGTAAACATACCAATTAAAAGTCAGAGAATATCATCTTGGATTTTAAATAAGCAAGAACCAAGCACACATTATTTACAAAATAAGCATTTCACTTAAGTAAACAGGTTAAAAGTAAAAAGGTAAGAAAAGATATACCATAATAGAACTAATCAAAACAAAGCTAGAGTGGCTATACTCATATCAGACAAAGTAGTTTTCTGAGCAAGAAATACTACCATGAAAAAAATAGGGTATGAGCAGAAATTGATACGAGAAAGAAATTAATGAAATCAAAAGCTGTTTTATTTTAAGATTTTTTTATTTATTCATTTGACACAGAGAGAGAGATTACAAGTAGGCAGAGAGGCAGGCAGAGAGAGAGGAGAGAGGAGGAAGCAGGCTCCCTGCCGAGCAGAGAGCCCGATGTGGGCCTCGATCCCAGGACCCCGGGATCATGACCTGAGCCGAAGGCAGCGGCTTTAACCCACTGAGCCACCCAGGCGCCCAAAATCTGTTTTATTTTAAAAATAAAGTTGATAAACTTACTGTCACATTGCTCAGGTGAAAAACAGACACAAATGACCAAGATGAGAACAATGTTGGAGACTGCAGCACTAACAGTCCTACAGACATAAAAGTATAATAACAACTTTATGCCAAAAAATTGACAACTTAGAATGGACATATTTGTTGAAAGAAACAAACTACAAAAGCTCTCTCAAGAAGAAATAGAGGTCAAAATCAGAGGGAGATATATGTAACCACAGAAAAGTGTTTGGAGAGATGCAACATTGCTAGCTTTGAAGGTGGAGTTAAAATACAGAACAGTTCTGGTTCAAGATGGTGACAGAGAATATCCTGAACTCACCTTGGACACAGACTCTACAGCTACATATGCAACAAATTCCTCTTAAAACAAAACAAAACTAAACTAAAGCCTGGCTGAGTAACAACTACACATTGTGGGTTGCCTGGGTGGCTCAGTCAGTTGAGCATCTGCCTTCAGCTCAGGTCATAATTTTAGAGGATAGAGCCCTGCATCAGCCTCCCTGCTCAGCAGGGAGCCTGCTTCTCCCTCTGCCCCTCCCCCTGCCCATGCTTTCTCTCTTTCTCTTTAACAGGTGAATGGAATCTTTAAAACACCACCACCAACAACAACAACTACACATTGAGCAAACAAGAGGGAAACCACATCAAAGTAGGTAGGAAAGGCTGGAACAAAATTTCACCATAAACCCCATCCCCAGTGCAGTGACCCACACTAGCAGGGAATTCCAAACTCAGATTCTCCTGGAAGAGCAAAGGGTTTGAATCCCATGTGGTACATTTCAACTTTCAAGACATATCCTTGAGAGATGAACCCTTAAAACATCTAACTTTGAAAACCAGTGGGGCTTATGTCCCAAGACCCACAAGATGGGGGCAACCTGAGAAACTGTTATTCAAGTGCTTGTGTGCTTGATTTACCCACCCCAGGATCCAGCTCAAAGGCAGCTGAGCACCCCAGGCTTAAAGGGAAGGAGGCTCACCTACATATATAAAAGCACTGAGGAGGCACTAAGCACTAAGGAGCACTAAGGAGGCTAAGAAGGCAGGCATCTAATTGAACACACACACCTAGGAGACTGCAGAACCATTCTTCAGTGATGGAGACCAATGGAAGCCATCTTCATGCTCCCTCTGCTGTGCTCCAGAGCAGCAGTGTATCCCAGAAGGAGCTTTCATAGATATGGTGCCCTGTTTTCTGCAGCTGCCACCTTGACTGTCCAGCTCCAGAAGCCAGGGGGAACTTACAGTCCTGGTTCCATGGGACTGTCATAACAAGTGTCAGCCAGAAAGGAGCTCATATCCCTTTCTGGCACCCCAGTGTTCGTGATTGCTGTTAGGGGATACCTTTACATGACCTGGCTCTAGTGACCAGTGGGGTCGTGCATGGATCCCACAGGGCTGTAACCAACAGAAAAATAATTTGTAAGCAGTGACTATCCTCAGGACACAAAAATAGGCAACAGGCCCAAGAACTTGGACTTTAGTGAGGGAGACCAATTAGCTAATCATAACTGTGGCCTGAATGGCAGGCTTCTAAATGAACATGCACCTGGGGGCTGACTGTAATCCTTTCCAGAGTCCTTGAGGGCAGGGTGCTGTCCTCACACTCATACTTTGTTGTGCTTCAGAGTGCCAGCATCTTTTGGAGGGGAACATTCCACATCCGTGGTTAATATGTCTGGTACCCCCGGTATTTGTGGCTGCCACCCAGGTGATACCTCTTGATCACCTGGCTCTGGTGGCTTCAGGGGCTAGCTTTTCTGGGTCTCATGGGACTGTGGCAACCTGTCAGACAGTTCTTGGCAGGCTATCACCTGCAGGGCGCTGCACAGACAGTGAACTGAAGCGCACCACAGTCTTTCTGGGAAGGAGGCCTCTTTGCTTGTCCTGGAGCTATTGTCTGAGGGGTAGGCTTCAGACTTGCCTCATGCTTATGGCCTATGGAGATGCTTTCATAGAATGCAGGCTGTGGACATCATCCTGGCTCTCCCTCTCTCTGCTTTGCTCTAGCTTGACTGTGTCATCCAGAAAAGAGGTTTACATTCATCTAGGGCTTTGATTTTTGCTACTGCCATCCATGGGACACCTCCAGATCACTTGATTCTGGTGGCTTAGGTTTACATTCCCACAGGACCTTATACATTGTCATACTTTAAAAAGCTGATGCCTGAGGTTCTGGCTTCCAGTGAGAACCTAGATGCTAAGATCCTTCCTTCTGGGATGCTGACAAGTACTGGCACATACTTAACTACTAGAGGTGATGAGAACTATAATAGTCTGCTTGGACAAGCATAAAGGTTTGAGATACAACCAAGAGCTGGGGCAGGGTTGAGTCACAAGGTTCATATCCTACACGATGCCACTTCTTTAAGACTGGGTGAGGTGGTTGTTTCATCTACTTTACAGAAACCATGTTGGTCAAGAAAAAACCTTAATGAAATGGAGATAAGTAATTCGCCTGATAAAGAGTTGAAAGTAATGGTCATAAAGATGCTCAAAGAACTGGGGGAGATGAATGGATAGGCATAGGAAGAACTTGAAAAAAGAGAGAAAATATAAGAAAGTACTAAGCAGAAGTCACAGAGCTGTAAAATACAATAACTGGGCTGAAAAATATACTAGACTGGTTCAACAACAGACTAGATGAAGCAGAAGAAAGGATCATTCAACTCAGAGACAAGGCAGTGGAATTCACCCAATAAGAGCAACAAAAAAGAATAAAGGATTTTAAAAAAATGAACACAGCTTAAAGAATGGTGCAACAACATCAAATGGAGTACTGTTCATGTCATTTGGCGCCCCCAAGGAAAAGAGAGAAAGGGGCAGAAATATTATTCAAAAAATAAATGACTAAAAACTTCCCTAACCTGGGGAATGAAACAAATATACAGATCCAAGATGCCTGGAAACTTCCAAAAAAGAGAAACCTAATGAAATCCATATCGAGACATATTATAATTAAAGTGTCAAAAGTTAAAGACAAGGAAAGAATATTAAAAGCAGCAAAAAAAGGACACTTTTTATGTACAAGGGAACCAACAGAAGACTATAAGCAGATTTTTTTAGCAGAAACTTTGCAGACCAGAAGGAGGTGGCATGATACATTCAAAGTACTGAAAGAAAAAGAACTTCCAACCAAGAATATTCTACCCAGCAAAATTATTGTTCAAACTTGTAAAAGAGATAGAGTTTTACAGAAAAGCAAAAGCTAAAGAAGTTCATCACCATTAAATGAGTGTTAAAAGAAATGTTGAAGGGACTAAACATTGAAAAAAGGAGCATGAATTAGTCATAAAAACAAATAAAGAATAATCAATCTCACTGGAAAGGTAAATATATAGTCAAGGTAGTAGATTAGTCACTTATGAAGCTAGTATGAAGTTTAAAAGAGAAAAAACTAAGATTACAATAATTAAAGGATATATAATATAAAAAGATATAAAATGTGACATAGGAAACATAAAACACAGAGAGGGAGAATAACAATAGAGAGCTTTATAATGGGATAAAACTTCAGTTGTTAACTTAAAATAGACTTATAGATATAAGTTTGTATACATAAGCCTCATGGTAACCATAAAACAAAAACCTACACTAAACACACAAAAGAGAAAGAGACAGAATTAAAGCACACCGTAAAGAAAGTCATCAAACCACAAAGGAAGAGAGCAAAGAAAAAAAACAGAGAGAAACTATTAAAAACAGCCACAAAATAATGAACAAAATGGCAATAAGTACACACCTGCAAATTAGTAGTTTAAATGTAAATGGACTAAATTCTCTAGTTAAAAGACAGAGTGACTGAATGTATTAAAAAAAAAACAAGAGCTATCTATATGCTGTCTACAGGAGCCTCACTTTAGAGGTAAGGAACCACACAGACTGAAAGTGAAGGATGGAAAAAAGTATTCCATGTAAGTGTGGACCAAAAGAAAGCTGGAATAGCTATGCTTATATCAGACAGAGTAGACTTTAAAACAAAGACTGTAATGAGAGATTAACGAGAGCATTATATAATGATAAAGGGGTGAATCCAAAAGAAGATAAAACATTCCTAAATATTTACACATCTAACAGAGAAGCACCTAAATATATAAAGCAACTATTAACACACCTAATGGGAGACATAAACACCAATACAAAAATAGTAGGAGACTTTAATAATGGGTAGATCAATGGATAGATCATCTAGATGGAAACATTAGTATTAAATGACACATTAGACCAGATGGTCTTAACAGAAATCTACAGAATATTCTATCCAAAAGCAGCAGAATATACATTCTTCTCAAGTACAAATAGAACATTTTCCAAGATAGATAATGTTACGCCAAAAAAACAAGTTTTTAAAAAAATTTTTTCAGTGATACAAGATTCATTGTTTATACACCACACCCAGTGCTCCAGGCAATATGTGCCCTCCTTAATACCCACCACCAGGCTCATCCCTCCCCCTCCCCCTCCCCTCCATAACCATCAGTTTGTTTCTCAGAATCCACAGTCTTTCATGGTTCACCTCCCCTTCCGATTTACCCCAATACACTTTTCCTTTCCTTCTCCATTTTATTCCTTATGTTCCATAAGTAAGGAAAACCCTATGATAATTGACTTTCTCTGCTTGACTTATTTCACTCAGCAAAAAAAAAAACAAGTCTTAATATATTTGATTCCTTCTTTGACCCATTGGTTGTTCAGTAGCATACTGATTAATATTCACGTATCTGTGAATTTTCCAGGTTTCTTCATGCAATTAGTATCAAGTTTTATACCATTGTGATCAGAAAAGATGCTTGCTATGATCATTTGTTCTAAATTATTAAACCATTGGTAGCTTGAAACTGACCAAGGTGGGAGTATTTAAACCACTGGCATTGGCAAATGTGACAAATTAGGGTTTCCTCTTCCCCGTGCAAGTTGTTAAATATGAATGAGTGCACAATTGCTCCTATACCTCACCCCAATTGGATAAGTTGTTGGCCTGGCTCAAAACTTTGTACTCCACCCCCACCCCTGACCACCCCAGTCTGAGCTTTATGGAGGCCTGTTAAGAAGGCCAAATGAGACTTGGCTGCCACACCTGCCTCTTAAAGCAAAACTGACCCACAGTGTTCCCAAGCCTCAGGGAAACAAAACAATCACATTCGATCCAAATAGCAACTTCTACCTTGGAAATTAAAGGTGATTTTATCTCCACCAAGATTTTGAGTAAATGCCTAAGAAAAATACAGTACACTACACTTTTACTTCGACTTCCTTGAAAAACAGAGTTTGTGTCATTTTGAAATCATTCTTGCTTTTCTATCAAACTTAAGCTAGAACATTAAAATTACTATCTACTGCCAGTTAGAATAAAGGTGCATTATAAAATATGTAATGTCTTTAAAACATTTTTGTTTCAGTGACATACTTCCCCCAACAAATTGTAGCTGGCTCCAATTTAATTTAATATTGAAAGATGTCAATCATAATGTATCTAATTTTACCATAAGTTAGCTGCATAGAAGATCTTCTGACTTCACAGTCACTGATATTTAAAACTAAGTCAACACATTATAGCAGACCCACTTACTACAAAGGAAAAAATCTGTCTGGCCATTTTATAATCAGAAGACAGTACTCAAGCTATTTCCCTCCTGAGGTTGCTGTGTTCGGGGAATCTTTTGCATGTTGACTCTAAAAATGAAGCATTATCCTCTAACATTACAAAGGAAAGACCACAGAATAAGGACTATCAAAAGAAGCATTTTTTCTTACATACTTGCCCTTTGCTACTGAAAAATAAATCACCAATCAGCTTTTTTTTTAGAAAATTAAAATTACTCTCATGATCTGTCAAATGGGAGCAGGACTGGAGTGGAAAACCATCTGAGAAGGTAAAATCACACATATGCCACAAATGTGGGCTAATTTATGGGAGAAATGTGTCTATGTAAGCCTTTCTTGTTAAGTAAAATGCTCTAAATCATATCATACTTTCTGAAAATTTATATTTATAGTTGGTTTTCAGTTACAAAGGATAGCCCCCCTTCACAACCTTGAAAGAAAGCTGTCCCTATGATATTATCCCATTTTTATGGATGGCACAACTAAAAGTTCTGAGATGATGAACAGCTTGCTCAATATTGTATTGTAAGTGGATGAGCTAAGAATTAAACACATGACTTTTGATTCACAGTCTGGCTCTTTCCAATGTATCACACTGCATCTCATCTATTTTCATAATGAAACTGAAATTAATCCCATCAGAAACGTTTTCTGGTCCCAGGACATACAATAAATCATACTAAATAATGCAGCAAGTTATTTTCAAAATAATAAATAATGTCTATTTAAATCATTATCAATAATACTCAAAATACAAATTATAAGTAACACTTGAAATGACACTGAGTAAATATATTAAAATTGAAAATATTCTTCTAGAAACGTCTCTTTGGAGATAAAGACTCACATACTATGATTACTTTTATCTCAATTAAGATAAAAATAGGGCTTCTTAAAAGCCTTATATAACTTCCAGTTAATTCATGTAATCTTTAAATACTTATTGGGTACTTATTAAACACCTAGAAATTATCTTGAAGACATTCATCTATTAGTCCCACTTAAGCTGCTGAGATACTCAGTTTCCTATAACATCACTTCATGGTGAAAGCCAACCTTTTTGTCTATGGAAATGCATGGAGAAACTTCAATAATATTAAGTCAGTAGGTTTCTTCTTCTTCTTCTTTTTAAGATTTTATTTATTTTAGAGAGAGAGTGCATACACAAGTAGGGGTAGGGACAGAGGGAGAGGGAGAATCTCAAGCAGACTCCCCACTGTGCAGGAAGCCCAATGCAGGGCTTGATCTCATGACCCTGAAATCATGACATGAGTTGAAATCAAGAGTCAGTCACTTAACCAACTAAGCCACCCAGGTGCCCTTAAGTCAGTAGGTTTCTAAGTGGTGTTCCTGAATAGATCAGTATTTTGTAGCTAGTTTCTACCAAAACCTTGAAGAGCTCAGGTCTGCAAGAAACCAAATGCTGCAAATAAGTATAATGCTCTAAGATTTTCAGTTAATACAGCTAATCATTTTTATGGGGCAAAACTTTTTAAAGAAATGGCTGATGAATGTATGACAGCTAACAAAAAGAAGTATATGGTAGGTAGATTCAGTTGAGGTATGAATAGGACAGATATATTGTACTGACAATTATTCATTATGAAAATATTATTTCATTATGAAAATAGATGAGATGCAGTGTGATACATTGGAAAGAGCCAGACTGTGAATCAAAAGTCATGTGTTTAATTTTAGATCATCCACTTACAATATTGAGCAAGCTGTTCATCATCTCAGGACTTTTAGTTGTGCCATCCATAAAAATGGGATAATATCATAGGGACAGCTTTCTTTCAAGGTTGTGAAGGGGGGTTATCCTTTGTAACTGAAAACCAACTATAAATATAAATTTGCAGAAAGTATGATATGATTTAGAGCATTTTACTTAACAAGAAAAGTTTACATAGGCACATTTCTCCCATAAATTAGCCCACATTTGTGGCATATGTGTGATTTTACCTTCTCAGATGGTTTTCCACTCCAGTCCTGCTCCCATTTGACAGATCATGATAGTAATTTTAATTTTCTAAAAAAAAGCTGATTGGTGATTTATTTTTCAGTAGCAAAGGGCAAGTATGTAGAAAAAAATGCTTCTTTTGATATTCTTTATTCTGTGGTCTTTCCTTTGTAATGTTAGAGGATAATGCTTCATTTTTAGAGTCAACATGCAAAATATTCATCCTCTAAAGGTAGAAAAATTCAATTTACATTGTTTTCAACTCTACGTGATAGTAGCTTCTATTTAGAATGCTGTGGCTATTGTCAACTGGCATAGGAGAAAGGGATCTTAAATTTTTATTTTCTCCATACATTCCATACGGAGACAAGTTAAATATTCTAAAAAGCCTCAGGAATTAATTCCTAAAAATGTCAGTGTTCTTCACAACCCCACTGAAATCTCCAAACTGCCATATGTGAAAAAGTCAGATATTGATTTTTTAGAAAAGAACACTTTCTCCGTCCTAGGCAATTAACTTTTGGAGTTTTTATATTCATTACATGTCATTACATGTAAGACACATGCTAGGAAAGTCTGCAACAGTGACTGATGTTAGACAGCCAAGAGGGAATGGGGTATCTATTTACAAAGGGGTGGGCTGTGGCTTAGGAAAAGTGACACAGGTTGGTGAATCCCACTCTAAGGCCAGCAACAGTGGTGGAGTAGGAAAGCTGTCACCACTCCAAGTGTATAGGCTGCCCAGAAAAGCTGTAGTTGGAGGTACAAAAGAGGGCCACTGGACAGGAGTGATGGCCCTTGACAAGGAATGTATCATCCCTAAACCAAGCCCACAGACAGCATCCAAGGGAGTAAATATTCTAAACTTTCTCTCCTCCCACTCTCCTGCCAATGATTCCCATAGACTGACCCTAATCAGAAGCCAAAGGTTATGAGAGTCCAACTAATGCAGCCTTGTGGAGCGTGCAGCAAGGGAAAAAGAGAGAGAGAGAGAGAGAGAGAGAGAGAGAGAGAGAGAGAGAGAGAGAGAGAGTAGATCTGGAAGGTTAAAAAGGAATTTTATAGCACAAATGAAAATTCATTCACGATGCTATTTTCAGAATTATTTGGGGGTAAGTGAATTTACTTTGCTGCTCTAGTTGGATATAATGCCCAAATCAAGCACTACCTCAGAGCAAAGCAAAACCATAGTTTGCAGTACCTCCTTCATGAACATCTGCTACATGCAAACACATCACCAGGATAGAAAGAATGAATAAACAAAGAAGGAAGCTGCTTTTTAAGATTTTCCTATTTCCTCTCAAAACACAATCTCAAGACTTCTGAAGATAGAAAAAAAATGATCTACTTTCCAAGTTCATAGAAAGAAATCTCCAGACATATACAGAAATTGCCAAAGATGAAAATAACAATTTCGTGCTTTTTATACTATCAATTTTTAGAACTAGGATTCCATATATTGCAAGGGATCTAAGAGAACCAATAAAGTCAGTGTCTCCATTTCTTGAAGGGTTCCATTCTAGAGTTAGAGTGAGTTACAACAGTGAAGGAGCTAGCATGGGTAGTATGCCTGGTAAGATATTTAAGCCATATATTGACTATTAATCTTTTGCCTTTAAATTCTTCTGACTCATATAGTATCTAGTGTATGTCTATATCACTTCTTTTATTTTCATATATTTACTCAGGAAATACTTATTGGGAATCTACTGTGAGGTACTGTTCTGGGAACCTATAATACAATAGTGAAGAAAATAAGATAGTTTTTTTTAAAAAAAATCTATATTCTCAGGAAATTTATATTGTAATAGGGGATGACAGATAATAAACTGAATGTATGAACTTCATTATGTTCCCCCAAATCCATATGTTGAAACCCTAACACCCAGTACCTTAGAACTGTACTGTATTTGGAGATAAAGCCTTTACACATAGGATTAAATTAAAATGAAGCCATTAGGGTGGCCTTAATCCAATCTGACTGGAGTTTGCACCAGAAAAGGAAGCTTGTATATACAGATACACCACAAGCGTGGCATGCATAGCGAAAAGAGCACATTAGTAAGAAGGTAGCTGTCTGCTAGCCAGGGAGAGAAGCCTCAGGAAAAAAACAAACCTGCTGACATCTTGATCTTGGACTTCCAGCCTCCAAAACTATGCAAAAATTCATTTCTGTTGTAAATTGAAGCCCCAGTGTGTGGCATTTGTTACGGCAGCCCTACCAAACTAACACACCAAATAATATGTAAATCTAACAGCATGTCGAAGAAGTATGTACTCAGTACCATGAAGAAAAATGCTGCAGGAAAGGATCGAAGGTGTGTGAAATAGGTTTGCAATTTAGGTAGGGTGGTCAGAGAAGCCCTCACTGGGAGGTAAGAGTTAGGCGATGACTTCGAGAAGTGATAAGGGAAGCCATGCACATACAGAGGTGTGGAATTGGGAAGAACATTCTAGGCAAAAGGAATGACAAGTGCCAGGACCAAAGGAAGAGGCAGACATCACATGTTTGAGGAACAAGATGGACACGATGGCTGGAAATCACCATGAATCATGCAGGAATCCACTCATGACTGGCAAGAGATGACTTCAGAAAGGTAACAAGAAATCTGATGGTATAGCCCTTGCTATTCAAAGTATGGACCTCTGACTAGCAGGACTGGCATTACATGGTTAAGACTGTTAGAAATGCAGAATCTCAGGCCCTGTCCCAGACCTACAGAATCAGAATATGTATTAAAATCCATAAGTGATTTGTAGGCACATTAAAGTTTTTTTTTTAAAGATTTTATTTATTTATTTGACACAGAGTGAGAGAGAGATTACAAGTAGGCAGAGAGGCAGGCAGAGAGAGAGGAGGAAGCAGGCTCTGCACTGAGCAGGGAGCCCGATGTGGGCCTCGATCCCAGGATGCTGAGATCATGACCTGAGCCGAAAGCAGAGGCTTTAACCCACTGAGCCACCCAGGCGCCCCTCATTAAAGTTTTTAACAGCTTTATGGAGGTACACAGTTGACCCTGAATAACACAGGTTTGAACTGTGCAGGTCCACCTACACCTAGGCTTTTTTAAAATACAGAACAATACGGTAGGTGGATTCTCTCTTATGATTTTCTTAACATTTTCTTTTGTCTAGCCTACTGTAGTGTAAGAATACAGTATATAATATATATAACATATAACATGTGTTAACCAACTATTTATGGTATCAGTAAGGCTCTGGTCAATGGTAGTCTACTAGTAGCTAAGTTTTGGGGGGTCAAAAGTTATCCATGGATTTTCAACTGCACCAGGAGGAGGATCAGTGCTTCTAATCCCATGTTTTTCAAGGGTCATCTGTAATTCATATACCATATAATTCACCTATTTAAAGGGTACAAGCCATTGGCTTTTGAAGAGTATTCACGGATATGTACAACCATCACTACAGTCAATTTCAGAACACATTACCACCTCAAAATGAAATTTTGTACGCCCTGGTTATCACCCCCTGCAACTCATCAATTTTGATATACTGTGTCTTTATTTTCATTCATCTTGAAGTATTTTCTGATATTGCTTTATATTACTTTGTAGACTCACTGCATAGTTAGGAGAATTTTCTCATTTCCACATATTTATGAGTTTCTCAAATTTTTCCTGAATATTGATTTCAAATTTCATTACAATGTAGTTGGATAACATACTTTGTATTAATTCTACCCTTTTAAATTTATTTGAGGTTTGTTTTATAGCCTAGAATGTGATTTATCCTGGAGGATATTTTGTTTTGAGAAGAATGTACATTCTGTTATTGTTGAGTGGTATATTCAGTTGAAGTCTGTTAGGTCTCATCGGTGTATAATATCATTCAATTCTTCCATTTCCTTGTTGATATTGTTGATATTCTGTCTGGTTGTTTTATTCACTATTAACAATAGGGTACTAAAGTCTCCAATTATTATTGAATTGTTGTTTTCTCCCTTTATTTCTGTCAGGTTTTGCTCTCTGTGTTTTGGTGCTCTGTTATTAAGTTTATAATTATTGAATCTTTCTGATGAATTAATCTTTTTAGGATTATAGAGTTTTCTTTATTTCTATTAATATTTTTTCTGTTAAAAGTCTTCTTTGATATCATTTTAGCCACTCTAGCTTTCTTGTGGCTGCTTTTTGCATGCTATATATTTCTCCATCCTTTTACTTTCAATCTACTTGTAAATTTGAATCCAAAGTGTATCTTCTATATGGTTGAAAACTGTTTTTTAATCTGGTCTGATAGTCTCTGCTTTTTGATTACATGATTTAACCCATTCATATTTAATGTTATTATTGATATAGTTAGACTTACTGCTGCCATTTAACTCTTTGTTTTATGTTTCATGTATTTTTGGTTCCTCTACTTCTTCTTTATAGCATTCTTCTGCCTTAGTGGATATTTTATAAAGTAATATTTTAATAAGTTTTAACTTTGTCTTTTTTAAAAACGATTTTATTTATTTATTTGACAAAGAAAGAGAGAGATTACAAGTAGGCAGAGAGAGAGGAGGAAGCAGGCTCCCCGCTGAGCCGGGAGCCCAAATACAGGGCTCAATCCCAGGACCCTGAGATCATGACCTGAGCCAAAGGCAGAGGCTTTAACCCACTGAGCTACCCAGGCGCCCTTAACTTTGTCTTTTAGTAGTTGTTCTAGGGCTTACCATACACATCTAACCTTGTCAGAATCAGCTTCCAATATATACTACCTTAACTGCACTGATATATAAAATATTACTTATAGTTTATAGGTCTCTTCCCTTTCCCCACATTTTGTGGAAATTTTGATATATAATATTATATCTATTCATGTTCCAAACCCACCTGCACATTGTTATAATTATTACTTTACCATCTATAATCATTTTCTTGGCCCAAGAACAGCTTTGCTCCCTCTGACCTCCTTTGTGCTGTTACTGGCAAATATAATACATGTCTGTGTTAGAATTTCTTTTAAGGGTCTTGCAGGCTACTGTAAGAATTTTCCTTTAATTCTGAGTAAAATAGGAAGACACTGGGATAGAGAAGTGACTTGATCTGACTTACAGTTTAAAAAGGTTTCTTCTGTATACTTTGTTGAGAATAGCCTCTTAGAGAGTGGGAGACCAATTAAGAAATGTTTGCCACAATCCAGGAATGGAAGAAAAATGGCTTGGACCAGGGTGGATTTGGTAGACTTAGTAAGAAAAAATTGGCTTCTAAAAGTGATTTGAAGGTAGCCAATGGGATTTAATGACTGATAATGAGATGGATAAAAAGAGAGGACTCAAGAATAACTCTGAGCATTTAGGCCTAAACACTGGAAGAATAGATTTGGCATTAACTGAAGCTGGAAAAAATGCTGGAGTACAAAACATTTCTTTCTCTTTAGGAGAAAGTCCAGGAGATCCTGAAAGATGTCTAAGGTTTGAGATAACTTTTACACAACCCAGGGAAGTATTGACTGGGCAAAGAAACATTCAAAACTGGGAAGAGGTTCAGGCAGGAAATATAAACTTGGAAATCATCAGTATGTACATGGCATTTAAATTCAAGAAACTGAATGTGGTCTTTGAGGATTGAGCATGAAGAGAAATGAGGCTTAAGGCCTGAGTTCTGGGGGACTCCAGTGTCAAAAGTGAGAGGAGATGAGGAATCTGCAAAGAAGAATGAGGAGAAGCCAGTGTATTCTGACTTTCTTAATATGCCTGACTTTCTTAGTATACTGTGAGCTACTATTACCACCATGTTTCTTGTGCAAGAGTTCTCAACCACATATCCTTTGAAACTATTCACCTCTAGATTCAGAATAACTATCACTGTACCTGTCCCAATGCTGAGCACAAAAGAAGCTGTTGTGTGTTTCTGAAACTGAAATTTAATATGTGATTAGAACATAAAAACAACCAAAGATTTCAGATATTAATTCTGAACTATGCCAATAATTAGCCATCAGCCATGCTCTTACCAAGAGAAGCCAGATTGATCCCAAACTTGCAATTAGGTACCTGCTATGCAAGATAATGCCACATTCATGCTATTTACATTTCAGAAGCTTAAGTAAAGTAAGTATCAGAAAGTGAAGAAAGTGTACAGTATTTTCGAGATGGATTATTTTTGAGGAGCTGCTCGTTATAAAGTCAAATGTTTTATGTTATAAAGTCTTACATTCGTGCCTGTTAATCCTGCTCTCATTAAGAGTAGTAACACAGAGTACCGAAAACAAAATAGTTAGAATTTCATCCAAATCCTAGTTCTGCCATTTGTAACTGTCTGATGTGCTATAAGCCCTTTAAACCCTCTGGGCTCGTTTCCTTCACTTGTGCAATTAGAATAATGAAACCTGTGAAAAAATACTGCAAGGACTATGGATGCATTTAAATTACCTTGCATATAGAAGGCTCACAAAAGTCACAGTTGTTAAATTATCACTATTTAATAACCTTGGCAATAACAATAGTCATTATGATAAAATATAAAAATGCAAAGGATTATGAATTGAACAGTTCATTAGTTATCTATGGACATACAATAAGTTATTCCAAAACTTACTGACTTAAAAATATAATCCACATTTATTATTAAACAGTTTCTGAAGGTCAGGAATTCATCAGCAGCTTAGCTAAGTGGTTTTGGCCCAGCAGTTCTCATTAAGCTGCAAAGTCAAGAGGTTGGTCAGGACTGAAGGATCTACTTCTAAGAAGGCTCACCTCACATGACTGACAAGTTCGTGCTAGCTGTTGGCAGACCTTAGTTCCTTGCCACATGGACCTCTCCGTATCCTCATGACATGGTAGCTGGCTTCCCCTGCAGCAAACAACCTTAGATGGTAAAGGAGAACCCTCAAATTCTTTTATGACCTGTCCTTGAAAGTCAGACTTTGTTATTTCTGCTGTATTGTTACATTGTTAACTGGTTATACAGGCTGCCCCCTTCGGTGAGGTAAGGGAAAGTGTGTGGCTACCAATGAGAGAATCATTGGGCACCATTTGGAGACTTTGGCTACTATAAATAGTAAATAAACTATACTTTTAACATTACCTGCTATACTTTTGAAAATGTTGGACAAAAATAATAGATTGGTTTCTTTCTCTGACCACTTCTTTTTTCTTAAGACTTTATTTATTTATTTGACAGAGAGAGAGATATCACAAGTAGGCAGAGAGACAGGCAGAGATGGGGGGGCGGAAGCAGGCTCCCTGCTGAGCAGAGAGCCTGATGTAGGACTCGATCCCAGGACCCTGAGATCATGACCTGGGCTGAAGGCAGATGCTGAACCCACTGAGCTACCCAGGCACCCCTCCCTGACCACTTCTAAAATTAGAAATAATCTCAATTTGTTCTTGATGTCCTTAGATAAGTTTGATTATTTTTATTGTCATTATCTATTAAAGGTTCCTTTCAAATGACTAGTTATTTGAGCAAGTATAACGAAACCTTCTGATGTGAATATGTAATCAACATTGTAGCGTAACTAGAAAGTCAGCATTTTAATTTTCCTCTGAGGGAAAATTCAGCTTTGTTTCCACTGATAAATACTTAAACAATAAAACAACACACTATTTCAATCTTCAATATGGAAAAAAAGATTTACTAAGCAACTCTTACAAGTATTAAGGAATTCAGATTAGGATTATGCTAATTATTTTCCAGCATCAACAACCCTCTCCACACACACACACACAATCTTTTATTTTCCCACCCTTTCATGAACTGGTTGCCTGACATTAAATAAGTCATTGTCCCCCTGCTTAATCTTTAAAGTGAGGCAACAGATTTTGTAGAGAAATAAGAGTCATACATGTTTTTGTTAAGAACAGAAAAAAGTATATGGATTTGAAGAATTTGAGACTATTCCTTCAATTTCTTAAACTGTATGACTGTGATTTCTTGTATACTCTCTGAGGTACAGAATGATAGTTAAATCACCTTTTAATAGACCTGGCATAATTGTTTGGGATAAATGCAAAAGAAGTTTCACAGGCTTCTTTCCTAGCCTCGATATTAGCTCATCTGCCCCAACTTAAAATCTTATATCAACAAATATAGCCCTGCTTTAGTTACCAAGAGAAATTTCCTAAGATATTAAGAATGTACCATGTTGCTACAAATGGCTGTTCTGTGTTAACTTCTTTCTGATCTTCATACCAACAAAAGAAAAACGTGCTAGATTTTGAAGCCCCTAAATCTGATCTAAAAAGGCAAGTTAAAGGGTCAGAGGTAAAAAGACAAAAATGTGTGTATCATTTTAAGAAGCAATGAAAGCACCACAGATTTAAAGCTAAATAGAAACCAGTCATATATCACCCTATGCCAAGAAAATCTTGCACATGACCAAAAATCATTTTTCCTGATGGACAACTTGAAACTCAGGGATACTTGCTTTGTTAGCAATCTGTCAAGTGATATGATCACATTTGGGTTTTTTGAGGTTTGATCTACTATAAATTATACTTCTTCTTTTCAAACTGCAATTCGGATCATGTTGTACTCACCAAGGTAATAAAAAGTAAAGAACATTTTGGGCAGTCTTCAACTCACTTTGCCGTTCACCCTGCAAAACGGTGCTTTCTAACTAGTATCTTTATGGTGCTCCATTGAGACGGTACCTTTCAGAAAATTCTATTGTTGTCAGTTATTTTAAATGGTATTGCACGATATAGCTCATCAAACATACACACTCACCAAGTAGTGTAGGGTTTAAGCCATGCTTAACCTATACAAGGAAGTGTTGTTCCAAACTTAATTCAGAGAACTTGAATCTTAGGCCCCCATTCTGAATGCAAGTGAGTATTTCATGCCTCAATGATGGCACAGGAAGTTGCAGGGCAATGGCTTACATTCAGTTTCTAAAAAGGTCTTTAAGTCTCTCCTTTCAGTAGAGACACTATATAAACTATTCAAGTGTTCAAAGGGTGTAAGAGACTGCTATTTTTTTTAATGTTTTCTTCTACCTTTAAGAAACACTTTAGAGGCCAAGAGTCAATAGAATGATGAGAATAACAGAGCCATTTAATATATACGTGGCAGAAACATCCGGTTGACCACCACTGATTGGTATTTCCTTTCTACAGCTTATAATTGATGCTGCAAGCAGTTTCTCAGCCAGGTACTACAGACCTTGATGCCTAGCACATGCCAACTCCACTCATTGGTCAAAACGAGTTGCATGACCCCAAAATTGGAGGTGGACCCAGTCCCAGCCAGTAAGATGTGACTGGAAGTGACATCTATCCCCTCCAAGCCATGGGTGCTTCCTCCATAGCATCTTCTTCAACAGCAAGCCTGGGATCATCTACTGAAGATGGCTACATCATAAGATGGAAGGAGCCAGAATCCCTGAGTCAATACTCAAAGGAAAGTTGCCTGATTAAGAAGGAGTATCTACACTGAACACTGTATAAAAGAGAATAAAACTTTGTGTTGCAGTGTTGCCTATTGGGAAGTTTTATTATAACAGTTCATCTACCCTAACTAAATGCAGGAAACATAAATGCACATTTTCTTGAGGTCCAGGATCATCTGACAGAATGGAAGAGAAGCATAAGGAAAAAAAACAAAAACAAAAACGGGTACAGCAACAGAGTCAGAAACACTTGAGAGGGAGAAAAATGAGTTCATATCCTAGGTTAGCTGCTCTCAAGTTTCTGTTCTTAGAAAAATCAGTTCGTTTGTCTGAAGCAATGTAAACTAAGACAGAAAGCTTGGATATTCATAAAAATCTCTTTTTCTAAAAGTATAAGCAGAAAACAGTACATATAATCTTGCTATACTGAAAAACAGCAAACAAGCGCTGATAAGATATCTACATAACATTTTTAGTACAGTATAGTTTATTACCTGGGAAATAACCCAAGGAGAAGGACTGAGCTGAAGAAACACAGAGAAATATTCAAGGGCAAATGATGAAGTAAGGAAAAATGGAGAAAATTAGAGATTCAAATTAAGAGAAAAAGTAACTATTGGCTTCAAAAGGAGTTGAAGTTTATGGATCTATGGCTAAATTTTTCAGAGCTATAAATTAAAGGTGGTACACAAAGTGCTTTGAAGACCTAAGAAATATATTCATTCATTCATTTATTCACCAAATATTTACTGAGCAACTATTATGTGCTGAGGCTTGTGATAGGCACTAGAGACAAAACCATAAACAAGCTCTCTGGAGCTTTTTTTTATTGAGGTATAACTGACATACGATATTATGTCAGTTGCAGGTGTGCAACATAGAGATGCAACACTTGTATACACCGAGAAATGGTCACTACAGTAAGTCTAGATACCATCTATCACCAAAGTTAATATATTACTTACTGTATTCCCATACCATGCACTATACACTGTGTCTTATTTATTTTATAACCGAAACTTTGTACTTCTTGACCTCTTCACCCATTTCAGCCACTTCCCTAACCCCGCACCCCTCTGACAACCGCCAATCTGTTTTCTGTATCTATATCTCTGGGTTTTCTTCTGTTTCGTTTTTTCATGTGTAAGTGAAATCATGTGGTATTTGTCTTTTTCTGACTTATTTTAGAACATAACACCTTCAAGGCCCATCCATGTTGTTGCAAATGGCAACATTTTCTTTTTATGGCTATGTAGTATGCAGTGTGTGTGTGTGTGTGTGTGTGTGTGTGTGTGTGTGTGTGTGTGTGTGTGTTTGCACGTGCGCGCATGCGCGCAGGCACATACCCACATGCAACTTAGGTTGTTTCCATGTTTTGCCTACTAGAAATAATGCTGTAAGGTACATAGGAGAGCATGTATCTTTTAGAATTAGTGTTTTCATTTTCTTCAGATTCATACCCAATAGCATATTTCCTGGATCATATGGTAGTTCTATTTTTCATTTTTTGGGGAATCTCATACTGTTTTCCATAGTGGCTGGACCAATATATATTTCTATCAATAGTACACAAGCATTCCGTTTTCTACATATCCTGGCCAAAGCTTCTTTCTTGTCTTTTTGACAATAGCCATTCTGATAAGTATAAGGTGATATTTCCTTGTGGATTTGATTTGCATTTTTCTGATTAGTGATGTTAAGCATCTTTTCCTGTACCGATTTGCCATCTACATCTTTTTAGGAAAAATGTCTATTTTTCCTCTGCCCATCTTTAAACTGGACTTTTTGTTATTGAGCTGTATGAGTTCTTTATCTTCTTTATATATTAACTCTTATTGGACATGTGATTTGCAAATATTTTCTCCTGTTCAATAGTTTGCCTTTTGTTTTGATGAGGATTCCCTTGGCTGTATAGAAGCTTAATGTTGTCCTATTTATTTTTGCTTTTGTTTTCCTTGCTTTTAAAGTCAGATAAAAAAAACACACTGCAAAAACTAATTTCAAAGAGCTTAACACTTGTTTTCCTGTAGGAGGTTTTGGTTTCAGGTCTTAAATTCAACACTTCAATCCACTTGAGTTCATTTTTGTGTGTCGTATAAGAAGATAGTATCCAGCTTCATTCTTGCATGTAAGCTGTCCAGTTTTCTCAACAACACTTGTTAAAGAGACAGTCCTTTCCCCATTGTATATTGTTGCCTTCTTTGTTGGAATTGATTGACTATGTACACACGGATTTATTTCTGGGCTCTCTGTTCTATTCCATTGATCTATATGTCTGTTTTTATGCCAAAACCGTAATGTTTTAATTACTAAAGCTCTGTAGTATAGTTTGAAATCAGGAAGTGTGATACCCCTGGCTTTGTTATTCTTTCCCTATATTGTGCTGTTTATTTGTGGTCTTTTGTACTTCCATATAAATTCTAGCATTACATGTTCTAGTTCTGTGAAAAATGCCCTTGGAACTTTGATAAAGATTATGATGAATCCAAATATTGCTTTGGGTAGTATGGACATTTTAAATATTAACTCTTCCAATCCAGGGACATAAAATATCTTCCCACGTATTTGTGTCTTCTTCAATTTCTTTCAACGTCTTACAGTTTTCAGAGTAAAGATCTTTCACCTCCATATTTAAATTTATTCCTATGTATCACTCTTTTGGTGCAATTGTAAATGGGACTGTTTTCTTGGTATCTCCTTCTGATTGTTCATTATTAGTGTATAGAAATGCAATATTTTTGTATATCAATCTTGTATCCTGCAACTTTATTGGATTTATTTATTAGTTCTAATAGTTTTGTGGTGAAGTCCTTAGGGTTTTCTATATATAGTATCACGTCATTTGCATGGTGACAGGTTTTTTTTTAAGATTTTATTTATTTGACAGAGAAAGACACAGCAAGAGAGGGAACACAAGCAGGGGGTGTGGGAGAGGGAGAAGCAGGCTTCCCATTGAGCAGGGAGCCTGATGCAGGGCTCTATTCCAGTATCCTGGGATCATGACCTGAGCCAAAGGCAGATGCCTAATGACTGAGCCACCCAGGTGCTCCTGCTCAGTGACAGTTTTAATTACATCCTCCTTTCCAATTTAGATGCCTTCTCTTTCTTTCTTTCTTCTTCCTTTCCCTTCTCTTACCTCCTCCCTCCTTCCTTCCTTCCTTCCTTCCTTCCTTCCTTCCTTCCTTCCTCTTTCTTTTTTGCCTAATTGCTGTGGCTAGAACTCCTAATACTAGACTGAATAGAAGTAGGGAGACTGGGCATCCTTTTCTTGTTACTGACCTTAGAGGAAAAGCTTTCATGGTTTCACCATTGAGTATGATAAAAGCTGTGGGCTTGTCATATATGGCCTTTGTTATGTTGAGGTACATTCTCTCTATACCTTCTCTGCTAAGAGTTTTTAACATACACGGATGTTGAATTTTGTTAGAAGCTTTTTTCACATTTACTGAGATATATGATTTTTATTCTTCATTTTGTTAATGTAGTGTATCACATTGATTGATCTGCAGATGTTGAACCATTCTTGCATCCCTTGAATAAATCCTACTTAATCATGGTGTAAAATCCTCTTAATGTATTTCTGAATTTGGTTTGCTAATATTTTTTTAAGGATTTCTGCATTTGAGTTCATCAGGGATATTGCTTGTAATTTTTTTTTCTGTGTGGGGGTTGTCCTTGCCTGGTCTGGTATTAAGATCTCATAAAATGAGTTTGGAAGTCTTCCCTCCTCCTCAATTTTTGGAAGAGTCCAAGAAGGATGGTTACTAAATCTTAAAATGTTTGGTGGAATTCACCAGTGAATCTGTCTGGTCCTGGAATTTTGTTGCAAGGGTTTTGATTACTGATTCAATCTCCTTACTAGTGATTGGTGTATTCAGATTTTCTGTTTTTTTCATCATGCACTCTTGAAGACTGTAAGCTTCTAGGAATTTATCCATTTCTTCTTGATTGTCTTGCTTGTTGGCATATAACTGTTCACAGTAGTCTCTTAAAATACTGTGTATTTATGCGGTATCAGTTGTAACTTCTCTTCAATTTCTGATTTTATCAGAGCCTTCTATCTTTGTTCTTTATGAGACTACCTAAAGGTTTGTCCTTTTTTATCTTTTCAAAGAATCAGCTCTTGGTTTTATTGATCTTTTCAACTGTCTTTTTATTTTTTTATCTTTTTCAGTGTTATTTTTTTTAATTTTTTCAGTGATCCAAGATTCATTGTTTATGCACCACACCCAGTGCTCCATGCAATATGAGCCCTCGTAAATACCCTCCATCAGGTTCATCCATCCCCTTCCCCCCTCCCCTCCATAACGCTCAGATTGTTTCTCATAGTCCACAGTTTCTCGTGGTTTGTCTCCCCTTCCGATTCCAATTCACTATTCCTTCTCTTCCCCTAGAATCCTCCATTTTATTCCTTATGCTCCACAAGTAAGTGAAACCATATGATAATTGACTTTCTCTGCTTGACTTATTTCACTCAGAATAACCTCCTCCAGACCCGTCCATGTTGATACAAAAGTTGGGTATTCATCCTTTCTGATGGCTTTATCCCTGGGATGCAAAGGTGGTTCAACATTCGCAAATCAATCAATGTGATAGAACAAATCAATAAGAGAAGAGAGAAGAACCACATGGCCTCTCAATTGATGCAGAAATAGCATTCAATAAAATACAGCATCTGTTCCTGATTGAAACTCTTCAAAGTATAGGGAGAGAGGGAACATTCCTCAACTTCATAAAATCTATATGAAAAACCCACAGCGAATATCATTCTCAATGGAGAAAAGCTGACAGCCTTCCCACTGAGATCAGGAACACAAGGATGCCCACTCTCACCACTGTTGTTCAACATAGTACTAGAAGTCCCAGCAACAGCAATCAGACAACAAAAAGAAATAAAAGGTATTCAAATTGGCAAAGAAGAGGTCAAACTCTCTCTCTACGCAGATGATATGATACTTTATATGGAAAACCCAAAAGACTCCACCCCAAACTACTAGAACTCATATAGCAATTCAGTAACGTGGCAGGATACAAAATCAATCCACAGAAATCAGTTGCTTTCTTATACACTAGCAATGAAAATATAGAAAGGGAAATTAGAGAATCGATTCCATTTACTATAGCACCAAGAACTATAAGACACCCTGGAATAAACCTAACCAAAGAGGTAAAGGATCTGTACTTGAGGAACTACAGAACACTCATGAAAGAAATTGAAGAAGATACAAAAAGATGGAAAAGCATTCCATGCTCATGGATAGGAAGAATAAGACATTGTTAAAATGTCTATACTGTCCAGAGCAATCTATACTTTCAACTGTCTTTCTAGTCTCTATTTCATTTATTTCCAGTTTGATCTTTAATTATTTCCAAACTTCTGTTAACTTTGGGCTTCATTTGTTCTTTTTTTCCTAGTTCCTTTACATGTAGAGTTCAATTATTTATTTGAGATTTCTCTTATTTCTTGAGGGAGGGCTATTTTGCTTTGAACTTCCCTTTTAGAACCACTTTTGCTGTAGCCCATAGATTTTGGTGTGTCATATTTGGTTTTATTTGATTCCAGGTTTTTTTTTAATTTCTTCCTTGATTTCTTCTATGACCCAATAGTTGTTTAACAACATGATTATCTCCATGTATTTGTAGTGTTTGCAGTTTTCTTTTTGTAACTGATTATTTCATACCACTGCTGTTTGAAAAGATGCTTGATATTATTTCAGTCTTCTTGAGTTTGTTGAGACTTGTTTTGTATCCTAACATGTAATCTATCCCAAAGAATGTTCCCAGTGCAACTGAGAAGAAAGTGTATATTGCTGATTTGAGATGGAATATTCTGTATATATCTATTAAGTTCATCTAGCGTAATGTGTCATTTAAGGCCACTGTTTCCTTAGTGATTTTCTGTCTGGACAATCTATCCATCGATGTAAATGGGGTGCTAAAGTCCCATATAATTATTGTATTACTGTCAATTTCTCCATATAGGTCTGTTAATATCTGTTTTTTGTATTTTGGTACTACTATGTTGGGTGTATATATATTTATATATGTGATATCTTCTTGCTAGATAGACCCCTTTGGCATTATGTAGAGTCTGTCTGTCTTTTTATTACAGCCTTTGGTGTAAAGTCTACTTTGTCTGATATGAATATAGCTATGCCAGATCTTTTTTTCATTTCCATGTGCATGAAATATCTTTTTTCATCCCTTCACTTTAAGTCATGGGTGTCCTTCCTTCTGAAGTGAGTCTCTTGTAGGCACTATACACGTGTGTCTTTTTTTTTTTCTTATCCCTTCAGCCACTCTATGTCTTTTGATCAGTGAATCTAAATCATTTACATTTAAAGTAATTATTGGTAGGTTGTACTTACTGTCATTTTGTTCACTGTCTTCTGGTTGTTTTTATGGTTTCTCCCTTTCCTTTCTTCTTCTCTTTTTCTCTTCCCCTGTGACTTGATGACATTTTTTTTAAGATTTTATTTATTTATTTGACAGAGAGAGAGATTACAAGAAGGCAGAGAGGGAGGCAGAGAGAGAGGAGGAAGCAGGCTCCCTGCAGAGCAGGGAGCCTAATGCGGGGCTTGATCCCAGGACCCTGAGATCATGACCTGAGCCAAAGGCAGAGGCTTTAACTCACTGAGCCACCCAGGTGCCCCATGATGACTTTTTTTTAGTGTTACATTTAAATTCCTTTCTTATTTCTTTTATATACTTATAATTTTTGCATTATGATTACCATAGGTTCATATATATCATCTTATATATATAACATCTTATGTATATATCATCTTATGTATTTAAAAGTTGATAGCAACTTAAATATGAACACATTCTAAAATGCTACATTTTTATTCCATCACGTTTTATGTTTTTGATGTCACATTTTAATTATTTTTATGTATCCCTTAACTAATTATTGAAGTTTTAGTTAGTTTTTACTATGTTTGTCTTTTAACCGTCATAGTTGTTTATAAGTGATTAACCACTACCTTTACTGTAAATCAAATATGAAATAAAAATATATTCTATTTTTCCAGTGAGATTTTTACTTTCATGTTTTCTTGTTATTTCATGTTATTAATTAGCCCTTTCTTTTCAGCTTTAAAAATTCCCTTTAACATTTCTTACAAGGCTGCTTTAATAGTAGTAGGCCTTTAGCCTCTGTGTTCTGGAAAACTCTACCTCTCCTTCAATTCTGAATTATAACCTTGTTGGGTAGAGTATTCTTGGTTGGAAGATTTTTTTTTTCCTTTCAGTACTTTAAATATGTCCCACCACTCCCTTCTGGCCTGCCAAAATTTCTGCTGAGAAATCTATTGATAGCCTTATGGGATCTCCCTTGTATGTAACAATGGGAAATTGCTTTTCTCTTGATTCTTTTAAGATTTTCTCTTTAACTTTTGACATTTTAATTATAACGTGTCTTGGTGTGGCTCTCTTTGGACTCATCTTGTTTTGGAATTTCTGGATTCTTAAACCTGGGTATCTGTTCCTTCACCAGGTTAGGAAAATTATCAGCCATTACATCTTCAAATAAATCTTCTGCCCCTTTCTCTCTCTCTTCTTCTGGGACCCCTACAATGAAAATGCTATTCCACTGGATGTTGTCTCTTAAGTTTTCTTCATTTATTTCTGCTGCTCTGCCTGGTGAACTCCATTGCTTTGTCTTTGAGCTTGCTAATCTATTTTCTTGCTTCATCCCTCTACTGTTGAATCCCTCTGGTGTATTTTTCAGTTCAGTTATTGTATGTTTCAGCTCCATGACTACTGATTGGTACTTTCTCATATTTTAAGACTCTTTGTTGGACTTCTCAGTGTGTTCATCCCAAGTTTAGTGAGCAACTTTATGATCATAACTTTGAATTCTTTATCAGGTAAATTACTTATCTGCATATCATTAAGGTCTTTTTCTGAGGTTTTGTCTTATTCATGCATTAGGAACATACTTCTTTGTTTCCCCAGTTTGCTTCTGTGTTTATTTCTGTGTATTAGGTGAAGCAACTACCTCTCTATCTTAAAGAACTCACCTTGTGTAGGGGATGAACATTCTTCTTTGACCTTGCCCTAGCTCTTGGTTGTCTCTTGAGCCATTGTGATTGCCTAAACTACACACTTTATTCTTGATATGTCCCTGTTTTTAAGAGTGTGCCAAGAACTGTGAGTGTTCCAAGGGGAGGAATCTCATTTAGGATTTACTTGCAGGCTGATTGGAAGCCAGGACCTCAGGCAGCAGATGCTAAAGTATGCAAATATATACTTTCCTGTGGGGCCACAATCATCATCCCTGCTGGCCTCCAGACCAGGAGATCCAGAGGTGACTGGACGAGAGTGCAAAAATCGGGCTCCAGATAAGCGTATGACTTCTTGTCTGGGAGGTCTCATCAAGCTGTAGCAAGGCCAGGGTGGTGCTCAAGAATAGTGTCTCCCAGCTTACACTCTCTGGGAGCACCTTCTCAGCCTCCAGATGTTGGGGAACCGAAAGCCTGTCCCTCATGCCAAAGCTCCAGGCTAAGTAAATAGGTCTTTTTCAGAGGAAGACAGGTTGTGTTTCAGTCTTCTGTTTGCAAAGTTCCCTGGGTGTGGTGGCCTGCTAATAACTGTTTGAATTGTTACCTTTACAGAATGTTTAGGAACTCCAGCCCTCTTAGCCGTCATGACCAGGCAATCAGAGGATGTTCCTATGTGGATTGCACACTGGACACTGCACACTGGACAGCTAGTGTCAGGAGTGGGGCATGCTCACTGACTTCAGAAGGGCATCAGGAAAATGTTTTGACAGTGTGTGCCCCCGAGTTTCAGGAGTAGTGGGACAGTGCCTTGTCTGTGAGGGCGTGCTGGCTTTTGGCTGGGTTCAGAATACCATGCCACTCATGCTCACCTGCCCCCGCAAGGGGGCAGTAGAGTGCTGTAACCACCAATGGGATCGGGCCACATCCGTGGAGCTGAGTCTTAGACAATAAAGAACTGGGATCCCAGAACCCTATCTTGCTGTCCTCCGAACAGCAACTGTTTAATTTTCTTTTATTCAAAAATGTACTAAAGACGAATGGAGAAAAAGAGCAGTTTCCCTCCCACTCTGTGTCTTCCTAGGTTCTATTTTTGCACACCGAAAAGGACAAATTGGCTAAAGAAAGAGAAAATTCTAAGTCTTTACCAGACCATGACGAAAACAGAGCTAAATAATTATTTCTAAGAAAATGAAATTACTTTTTATCACCTCATATAGAATGGCTTTCCCGATCGTCCCCTGTAAGTCTATAACAGCACTGAGTCGCAGAACACACAATTCCTAACAACAGATGATACAACTGAAAAAATTAGTCTCCTGTGTGCAAAATAATACTTTCATAACAATGGGCAATTCATGCTTGCTCTCTCTAGACCTTTGCCAAACAGAATACCAGTGCGGGCTAATTATGTGAGCTAGCTGAAAATTGTGTGCATAATGGAAATGCATCCCCCTTTGAAGAACAGCCAAGAAGAGGTCTTAGCACCAAATCCAAAACAATAGAAAAAAGTGTGAGAGCAAACATGAGGGCATAGGCACAGACATTCTCATTAGCACACGGTCACTGACCATTTTTGTTGATGCACATAACGAAATTGTTAAATTCTATCCTTAAAAAAACAAAAAACAAAACAAAACAAAAACACCCTTCATGATTAAAGAATTTTCTCCCCTGCCGTCTCAAGTGCTTGGCTCCAACGTACAGCTATGGGTCATCCTTACATTGAGGACTTCTGTCACTTCAGGAAGCAAAAGCAGCTCATGTCAGGAAGAATGCTGAAGGAAGTCATTTCTTTGGAGCAAGGTATGGTGGAACAAGAACCAATTTTTCCAAGGTCTACTTTCCACGCGTCATTGTGCCATGTCTGTTGCAGGGAGCCTGCGGGAGGTGTGGGATTTGCGATCGCTGGGGAAAGTTTCCAAAAAAGACCTGAAGACCCCACACCCAACAAACAAAACAACAGCTACACCATGATCAAAATAGACGTTTTGTACCATCTGTAATGTGTGAGCTACTTTAAGTCCATCCCAAAATTCAATGAATTTATCATGCAAACAGAGATGCATTTGCCAGGGTTTCCTCTAGCCAATCAATGGTAAGTGAGGGTCTTGGCAGGAATGATAGCCCACTCGACTGTTGTCTTGTAAGAAAAGCTTCAGAAAGGGATTTTTTCAAAAGGCCTGAGCTGGATGTAGGGAAATCCAAGCAAAACATCAGGGGACTGTCAATGGCTTATTCCTGACCTGAAGGGTCCAGGGAAGGAATGAAGGCGGAGGGACGGAGAGAAAGAGATGCCCACAAAAATCATGACCTACATTCGAGATGCAGCACTTTCCTTTGGTCGTGGAGGTAACCTACCGCACCATCACAAAGAAAGATTCTTTTCCTTCCTCCCTCCTTCTATTCTCTTTCTGGTGTTCCCCTCTGACTCAAATCCAAAGAAAACTAGATGACAAAAGAGCAAGGAGTGTACTGATGAAGTCCTTGTGGGTCAACATTCCAGGGCAAGAAAGGCAGAGATGAAACTGTAGTGAAGAGAAGGAAGTAGACTGGGTGTGGCAGATGGAACACAGCACAGTGGATTTCTCCAGGAAGCATAAGGGTCCATTGGTTGGAATTTAAGGAAAAGAAAACCAAAATTTTATTAGGGCTCTCCTTTTGTAATAAACTGAGCTAACATACAGAATTGGATAATCAACCAGATGAACTCAAATCAGAGACTGTACTCAGTCTCAGGCTTCACTAATAATTTCAAGGATCCAGGCAGTCAAGAGGCTCAGTCCAACAGAGATGCCCATGATGTCAGGGTTGGTCACCCTGGTACTGTCTTTCTGCACTGGACATGCATCTCTGGCCCAGAATAGCAGCTGGGGTCTCCAAGTGAGAGTTCAGGGGTTCCTTACACAACAGGAATATTTATACCATAAAACATTTCCATTTTATGCTCCCCAAATCAGATAGTCTATGTGCTCCTCTCCAGGGAGTCCAGCCTTCCAGATCCTGGGTTCCAGAGTCTGAGTATAATTAATACTAAATGCACTCAGCTTAGTTCCTTTGAGGACGACAACAGGCGTAAGCACAGGTACCCTGCCCCACACACACATGCCTCGTCCAGCACTGTCAGACTCTGCTTTCCCAGGTAAGTGGAGGCACTCCCACTCCCACCAGACTCTTAGGTCACCAGGGGCTCTTCTGTGTGTGAAGCTTGGAGCTTTTAAATCTCCCTTCTCGGAAAGGGATCTTGGTACAGGGATCCCTCTAAAATACAGGATTGGCAGCAGGTGGGCGTTGGAGGATGGGGAGTGGAAGGTGAACCACCGCTAGTACCAGGAGTAAATCTGCTAACCTTCTGGAATTACAATCGATTCAGTACAAGTGTACATTCTTCTAGGATAGTGTCCAGAATGCTTCCAGGCCCCTCAAAAAGACTGAAGGCCTATAAAAGTCTAGGCAGTAAAACTACGTGGATTTTTCAGTGAATGGGGATCCAGGGACAGATAAACTGAGTCCCCACTACCAGGGTCTGACCCTGGCCTGCACTGTCCATCCCTCATCCATCCTGCTCATCAGACACAGCTTCTCAGAGCCCAAGGGGAAGCCTGAGCATGAACACAGTCTCATTTCCCCAAAGGTTTCAAAGTAAAATATGTTGAATGCAAAACACTTCTTTTAAAAATTCAATTAAATGTAAAAAGTAGAACTTACCTTTTTAGCTTGCTAGATAAAGTCTGAAAGCCATCTTGCAGTCTTTTGCACGTTTCTGTCAGCTGGAGCGACTTCTCACTCAGATATGTGCTGTTCCATGAAAGAGATTTTAAAAAGATTGATTTAAAATGAGGCGTATAAGATAACGTTAACATTCAGATTTAATTGATAAAGTGTGCCCAAATGAAGTCTGATTTTCATTCCATTATTGGATTTCTCCAAGGAAAAGGAAATTGATATTTTTACCTCTGACAGGTCTAAATTAGGGGGGGGGGAAGTTTGCACTATAAAGTCAAACAGAAAAGAACTTGCGATGGAAGACTTCATATTTTCAGGTTTTCTTTTTTTTTTTAAAGATTTTATTTATTCATTTGACACAGAGAGAGAGATTACAAGTAGGCAGAGAGGCAGGCAGAGAGAGGAGAGAGGAGGAAGCAGGCTCCCTGCCGAGCAGAGAGCCCGATGTGGGCCTCGATCCCAGGACCCTGGGATCATGACCTGAGTCGAAGGCAGCAGCTTTAACCCACTGAGCCACCCAGGCGCCCATATTTTCAGGTTTTCATATTTTGTTAGTATTCACAACGAACACATCATTGAACAGTTGTAATCATTCCATGCATAACACATCATGTTAAAGAGACGCTGTCTCTGGCAGGAAGCATGCAGACACAAGAGATCAGTATGTCTCTCCAAAAACAAAGTGTGGTCAATCTGGCCCTTGATAACTATAACAGCAATGATACGAGAGCTTGTTGCTTCTGTTTCATAAACTTGGAAAACTGGAGATGGAAAGAAGCCAAATAAAAAAGCAAGTTAAGGAAATGGATCATGGGGTCGGGCAGCCTCCTTAGCCTCGAAGATACACGTGGGTTTTATCTCATTCCTGATCAGCCCCCGCACCCAGAGTCTGACCTCATACTACTGTTGTTGTGATAGATACACATAGAGAAAACAATGTAAAGCCCTTAGTACCTTGGCTGACACCATAAATCCTTGAAACAGTATCCAACTCTCACTTTCCTTAGACTCCAAAAATATTAATACAATTCTCACCTAGCATTAAATGCATTAATTTAATCATCCTGAAGGTACTTGCTGAGAACCTAGTAGGGGTTGGGGGCCAGGCAGAACCTGCTTCGGTGGATAGAACAGGCACGGGTCCTTTCTTTGGTGGAGCATGCAGTCTGGTCGGGGAGAAACCTAGTCCTCAAACAAAGAGCCACACAAACGAATACAGAATGATGAACTGTGATTGGGATCATTAAAACAGCAGTCGGCGCCATGGTGGAGTGTGTAACAGGGAGACCTCTGCATCCTCAGGGGTCCTCTGAGACAGTGTTGTGCAGGTCGGAGACTGCGAGAATAATCTGAAGGAGCCAGGTGAACTTTGGGAAGTGGCGGGGGGGTGGGGGGGAGGCTTCAGGCAGAGGAAAAAGCAAGTGCAAAGGTGCCAGATTGGGGGGGCAGCCCAGAGCATCTGAGGAACTGAGAGAAGGAGAAGCAAGTAGGGGCAGAGCACAGGCCTGCTAAAGCATGTCGAGAATCCATCCTAGTAACAAGGGGAAGCAGGAGAGTCATGCAACCCTTATGTACATTTTTAGAGCTTCGTTTTGCTGAGAAATGAAATGAGGGGAGGCAGGGCTGCTGAAAAAGTGGGCCAGTTAGGAAGAGAAGAAGGCAGTTTGTCTTCCTAGCCGGGCGACAATGGAACATGTTGTGACGACACCCAGCCTGCAGGTGCCTTATGAAACAGGGTCTGCACCCTGCTCAGGAGGCGCCTGCTGCAGAGCTGGCTGGCTTTCCTGGGCAGCTGCTCCCTGCAATTTAGGGATCCAGACAGCTTCGGTCTTGTGGCACCTTCATTCCAACAACCTGCTTTTGTACCTGTCCGGTAGGAGAAGAAAGCTCTGGAAAGCGTGGCCCCCATATCTGCCTGCGTCAGCCTGGCCAGAACCCGGTGCAGGCGCACCCTGACTGCAAAGCGGGAGTCAGAAGCTGACAGACAGTGAGATCTGTTCCGAAGGTAAGAATGACAGGACTTCATAATAAATTGGATCCAGGAAGTGAGGGGAGCAAGAGGTGTGAAGGTAAAGATATACACAAGACAGCTTCGTAATTAGTTCTCCGATACTTCTCAGAAACGATTTCTAAAAACACTGTCCACGGAGCACCTACAGGCTCACAAAAATCCCCCTTTATCCTGATCCGATTGTTTCCACCACCACCACCACCCCCGTCCTCCGCCAACTCCTTCCTCCTTCTCCCTCCTCTGTCTTCAGGCCTGACCTTCTGTGCTTTCTGAATATATTATCGTACCTTCCAAGGATTTGTTTATTTCTAATTTGCTGTGTATTTTATTCAGGCAGCACCGTTAATGAAGTGAATTACCAAGCCAACAGTGCTTTGAATTATGATGGCTTTGCAATACAGAATTGTGCAACTGTGGCAGGCAGGCACCAATAGAATTTAGTGTCCCACAACTTTCTTTAAATTGGAGACTATCTTTGCTAATAAAAAGTCAGAACAGTTTTGCCCAGCTGAAATCACAGAAGATCCATGGAAAGCAAATGAGAGTATCTGGTGTGAAGTGAAGATGAGAGCATGAAGTCGGGGAAAAGCAGGGTCTGAGGTATCAGCAGGGCCAGCCTTTAGGGTTTCCTTTATAAAACTCTTTACTCAATAATGTAGTTAAATGGATGTTAGAGATTAAACGTTTATGCCCCCTAGAATTTGTATGTTAAAATTCCAACCTCCAAGGTGATGGCATCCGGAGGTGGGATTCCTGGGAGGTGATGAAGACATGATGGCGGGAGTGGGGGTGGGGGGAGGAAGTGTCATGAATACAGTTAGTGCCCTTATAAAATCAGCCTGGGAGTCTCCATCCATGTGTGAGGTTACAGTGACAGAGGGCCACCTCTGAGGAAGTGAGCCTTCACCAGATCTGAACGTGCTGCCATCTTGGACTTCCAGCCTCCAGAAAGGGGAAATGTATTTATGGTTGTTTATAAGTCACTCAATCTACAGTATTCTGTCCCAGCAGCCCGAACAGACTAAGACAAGGGGATACGCAGGATGTGTACAAAAACACTTGGCACACAGAAGTCACTAAATCTGTGTTAGGTTTTTATTCTCCTAATGCATCACACTGTATTCCTTCCTCAAACCAGACATAGTTATTAACACTCAGGGATCAGAAACTTGTCCCACTCCTGGAAGTTACTTCGCTGTGAAAGGGACAGAAAGGGAAGCCCCTTGATTTCTCTTTGCTTTCTGTTTCTCTCCTGTCTCCTTTCACTCAGAGTCTTCATACTTTTCTTCCTTTCATCTAATGTCCTTAAAACCTGCCGAGGAAAATAGTAAGATACTCACACGCAGAATCCGTAAACTTCAGACATCTGTCTACATTAGGCATCTGATCAATATAGACCCTTTCACTGCCTTCCACAGAAGTCTCTCCACTCATGCTGTTCTCAACTATCTTTGTTACTTAAAATGACAGAAGTACGTGTTAACAATGTAACTACTATGTTTTTTTAGATGAATATCTTTTTTAGATTATTTATTTATTTGTCAGAGAGAGAGCGAGCACAAGCTGGGGGAGCGGCAGGCAGAGGGAGAAGCAGGCTTCCTGCTCAGCAGAGAGCACGACACAGGACTCGATCCCAGGACCCTGGAATCATGACATGAGCCAAAGGCTGATGCTTAACTGACTGCACCACCCAGGCCTCCCTGTAACTGCCATGTTTTAAAATGCCTGAATACCTGAGAGTCTAAGAGACACCAAGAATCCTGGGAGACATGGGAGCATTAGGCCTTCAGGGGAGAATGGCCTGGTTGGGTTAGCTCATCAGACCTCTCTTGCCGTGCAAGTAAGTGAGAATTAGATGTTGCTTAGATCTGAGCTCTTTCAGAGGACCATGAAGGAAGGACCATTACTTGCTCTTGGAAGAGGAAAAGAATAAACCCTGTCAGTTCCAACTGGAGAGAAGACATGACCCGTGGACAGATTCTATTTGAGAAAATGGCACCCACCGCTGATGAAGACGTTTGAGTCCTCCCTAACTTCTGATTGGGGGACATCTCCCAGATGGGTCAAAATAGAGAAAGTAGGAAATAATCAAGGTGCAAGCAGGAATTCTAGAGACCCTGAGTCAGAGGCAAGCTGGCAGAACAAGAGAGTGCCACAAGACAGGCGTGGGCTGACTTGTAACCCATAAAGGATTCTTGGGAATCGGGTTGAAATGGTCCATCCGAAGGGACCAGGGGGCAGGGAGAACTTGAAATGGTAAGGCAGCTACAGAGGTGAAGCACATCACGGCCTGCCGTCGGGGAGGTCATGGTCAGGTGGAAGTCCAGGATATCAATGGAGGGGGGCCTCCAAAAACTAACTCAAGTTGATGGTCTGAGCGGTTGGGTCTAGGGAGAGAAAAAGCACTACCAGATTAGGTAAAGAAAAGAATCGGGTGACATATGAGCCACCGGGCTACACAGCTGAGAGTGCCCCCAAGATGAGTCATAGAAGAAACAGTGGCCATCCTCCTGGAGATGCACGAGATCCTGGACCCACAGAGCGCTTGAAGCCTCCCAGACCAGAGAGCAGAGATGGCTCTAACTACCCATCCAGCGCCTCTTTAATAACTCCATTATAAGAGCACGGTCTCTGGTCATGGGTGACAGTGCAAGACTGCCCACCTGCTCATTTGTGACATTCACAGCATCTTCAGAGTGCTCTCGATTCCCTTCTCCCTTTGCATTCTGTTGCTTCCCTCTTGCAAAGCTGCAGTAATGGAGAAAGACCGCTCCTGGCTTCATCCATTGCTATACCTGACCCCTGAGGACCGCTGGGGGAAAAAATCCCATAGCTAGGTGGTTGGTGCCTTGATACATCAATGGTGTCCAAACTGCTTGGTCGTAGGCCCACCTTGATGATTCCGCTACATGTCGCCAGCTAACCTCCCCTCCTGCTTTCCTCAATGGCTACCTGCCCTCCAAACTTCTCACTTAATCATGTGTCCCATCTCAGAGAAAAGCAGTGCTACCAGGTGTGAACTGATCTTTAGGGATCAGCCATCCTTACTTTCCATCTCAGAGGAGAACAGTCTCTTTGCCCAAAAAAAGGATAATCCACCTGCCATCCCATCCCTCCCTGTCTCCTCCGAGATCCAGGCCCATCCCTTCATTTTGTTCCCTTTCCCTCCCATGGTCCCCTCCTCCTCCTCATGCTCAATTCTCTAGCAGCTCAAGGTCAAAACCAAACAAAGCTCATTCTGCTATTCTCCTTTACCTATTGCCTTGTCTCTCAGATTGTACCCTGTTACTGTTGCTTTTCTTTTCCTACAAATCCACTCAACCATTCTTGGAAAGCATCACCAAAGCTGGGGGATATTTTACTCTTCCTCCCAGTAGCTGAACTGCAGACTTCCCTCTCTGCACCTGGTCCCCATCACAGTCCTCTCTCCCTGGTCTTTTACCCTGTTTCCCAGGGTTCTTCTTGTTCTGCCTATTACTTTCATGTAACTGGCTGGTGTTCAGTGACAGCATTCCCCAGGACTTCCTCCAGATCTCTTGTCTTCTCAGCCTTCCTGTTTTCTCCAAACATCTCCACCAACCTCCCTTCCATGCTGCTCCCTCCTCACTGGCCCATGGGGGGTTGTTGCGAGTGCACATTTGATGGTGTCATTTCCCTGTGCAAAGCCCTTCCTTGACCCCCATCACCCTTGGGGCATGCTCCCGACTCTGTGACTGGACATACAGACCCATCTAGGACCCGGCCCTTAAGATTCCACTCTCATCGTTCACTGACACTTTGCTAACGGCGAAATGCTACAAATTCCTCCTTCTCCAATCCTTGCAAATCTTGTATTATGGATTCTGACTGCTTTTATTATTTAATTATAGAATTTATTTGTGTAGTGCAGACAAGCAAGCCTTCAGGCACATTTTCCTCACTTCACTGTGTCAGGGGGGAAAAATCTTTAATAAGATTTGGGGGAAAACATACACAAAAACAAGCATTTCTGTTCTCATTATCTGTGTGGCTGATCTGGTTTTTAGAAATGCTGACTTTTTAAGTCAGTCTTGAGTTGAAAGTGATCACTTTACAAAGCCACCTGGCAAAATTTTGCAGAAAAGGGAGAAGCTTAAGGACTACACAGCTCCTGCAAAAGAATGAAAATTAAGCTTCTGATGATGTAAAAATATCTCTTTAAAAAAAAACAGGTGATTCAATCCCTACAAGATAATGTCACTAGTATTTAGTGGGCATCCACAAGGACCTCTAAAACAGACTTGACGTCACCTTCTGAGCATGACTTGTAATTCAGGCCGTCATGCAATCGGTCCCCTGGAGAAGAGTAATCTGCCTGCAGGTGACCGAGGGCTTTCAAGAACACCCCAATTCTATTTATGGTGGCCATAAAGGAGGCAAAACCGGAGTGTGAGTCTAAATGAGAAGCTTAAAACCTAATCAATTGTAATCTCTCTGAAGAAACAATGTTTTAAGAGATGGAGAATGCAGCCTAATCATGAAAAGCCCAAGACTAAAGATTCTTCCACTGACTTCTCATGCTCCTTCCCCACGCCTGGAAAGAAGAGCCAGATGAGCCAACAGGGCCTCCTGACCACCTGCTGAACGCCCTCCCGCCCCCCCGCAAAGAGGGGTAAGAGGTGATAGTGACCACCAGGGCTCTGACTTGTCGAAGTCATCAAGTAAAACTCTCCTTAAAATTGTGCTCCCTCGGGCGCCTGGGTGGCTCAGTGGGTTAAAGCCTCTGCTTTCGGCTCAGGTCATGATCTCGGCATCCTGGGATCGAGGCCCGCATCGGGCTCTCTGCTCGGCGGGGAGCCTGCTTCCTCCTCTCTCTCTCTGCCTGCCTCTCTGCCTACTTGTAATCTCTCTCTCTCTGTCAAATAAATAAATAAAATCTTTAAAAAAAAAATTGTGCTCCCCTCCCCACCGTTCACCCTATAGTCTCCCTGAGGGACAAGGGCAAGTACACAGCCCACTGCAGAGTTCGATTATTCTCTGAGTTTAGTTAACCCATCTGCCTTTGAAATACCAATCATACATAGGAATGGGCAAAACCAGGTCTTGAGGCCCACAGAGATGAGGGACAGACCCTGGCCTGCCTGTTTGTTCAATCGTTCGCCACAGGATCTATGGAGCCCAAAGCTTGTGCCACTGAGGACAGTGGCTACTGGAGACAGGACAGTGAACAGGACAGTGTCCCTGCTGCCTTGAGCAAAGAATCCTGTGAGGAGGACAGACAGGTAAGTACACTCTTGCCATGCCGACTTTGCAAAACGAATGCTGGATATTTTCTATAATCATATTAATTTCAAGGAACCATGAATCTGTGTTTTGGTGGATATCCTTTAATTAAAAATAACAGAAAGTGCTTTTAAAACGACTACACAGAACTTCACTCTTTTATCCATGAACACGGCAGCCAACTGAAATTGCAGAAATTTCTGCAAACAATCTCTGCTGACTTGCTTTTACCTTAATGCTTGCCTGTCTTTGGTTTCCCTTGACAAAGATTAATTAGGTAGTTCTCTCTGCAATACTAAATCAAGAACCATAATGTATTCTGGCCCCCTACCACGAATGAAGGATAGTTTTCAAAAATGTACAATCATAAATCTCATACAGATAAAATAAGAACCCGTGTTAAAGATTTTATTCTATTCATAACGAGAAAATCAGTTCAAAGGAGAATCCACGGTACAGACACATTTAAAGATCAGGAATATTGAGATGAATACGCAAATGGGGGCCGAACAGGTGGAGAGGGGCGGGGAAGTCAATTGGACCTCTACCAGGTAGGACACAGTTTGCATATTTATAGACAAGAGTAATTTTGCATTGCTGAAGTAACTACAACTTACAGAGTTGTAAAATTGCTCCCAAGGGATCGGAATCAGATAACTCGGAGATGTGTGATCTGAACAAGGCAAACTTATCCACAGAAGCACAAAATTTTCCTCAGAGCATTAACAGTATCGCTGCCCATCACTACGATGCTGAAGGAAAGATCCGTAGGCATGAAACTAACAGACTCCTGCTTCTGCTAAATTTCAGCCCCTCCACTCCTACAGCTTGCCCCAAGGGGAACAGGTGACCCAGGCTCAGGTGTGAGGTCTTTGGGGCAGACAGGGAAATGCAGACTCATCTGCAAAGGTTGAAGTGATTTAGCAAAAGGACAAGTCTGATAAAGAGATTAATTAAAACTTCAAATCCAGATGAACAACAGGAGGGACAAAAGAGAGAGACAAAAGGAGAGAAAAGAGCACCATGGGAACAAACGGAAGACAAGTGACAAGCTTTGGAGCATCCGGGTCTCATCTCGCTGTCCTCCAGTGGGAGATCCTTGGGGACTTGAGATAAACTCCAACGTGTAGGGTCGGGGTGGACTTCGTCCACACTGCAGTATTTCTAAGTATTTTTTTTAACCCACCTCCAACAAGATTTTCTTGCTTGATACAGCCAAAATTGTTTTGACTTCTCCTGAATGTGCTTTGAGTTTGAAATTCTCAGAGAAACCGAGTATCCTTTTAATGCAAATATCCATATTCCTTGATGCAAAAATTCTGAGCTGCCCTCCTGTTCATAAGAATCTACTGCATGGTCACTGGGTGCCAGGTACTCTCTGACAAACTTTATACATGTGTCACCTCATTTACTCCTTCCAATGCATATACAAAGTAGGCCCTGCATCCATTTTCCAGATAAGGAAAACAGAGCTCAGTAAGATTAAAGAATATACCTAAAATCACTCTGCTGGTTAGAACTGGAGTGGGTTCACTGTGGTTTGAGCCCAGACGCTATGGTTCTGTGTTCTTAACCACTATACTATTCTGTCTCCACTTACAGGAGGGAAAATCTTGTCCTTCAATGGAGAGCTACTCACTGTCTACAGCAACACCTGTCTCGACCTCCAGGTGACCTGATTCTGAATCTGTGGGGGCTGATGAAGACCCTCTCCCTGACTAAACTCTAGTTAGGCTCCTCTGAACTTTTTCAACTATACCCCATCCTTGGGCATGTCCTTAAGGGTGCAATTTTAGCAAGAATTCTGCTAAGTCAGTTTGGCCAGAAACCTTCATCCTCCACATGTGATCATCTTGAATATCTGATCAAGTTCCTCATTCCTCACTGTTCTCCAGGGGGTATCTGACCACCCCGGCCTGTTCAGCCAGAATGCTCCCTTATTCTTATGCCTCCTCTTAGAAATTTTCTACTCACTAACCCCTGCCCCCTCGTGCTCCTTGGCTATAAATTCCCCCATTTCCTTGTGGTCCTCAGAGTTGAGTCCAATCTCTCTTCCCTGCTTAAACACTCCACTGCAGTGGTCCCCACACCTATCTCCATAGAACTGAATAAAGTCTGCCTTCCCATTTTAACATGGGTCATGAATAATTTCTTCTTTAACAGAGCTATTTTGTGATTCTATAAATTGTAGCTAGCTGACAGCAACGCAAAATAATTCTTGTCGATAGGCGTACACATGAATTATGTACAGGGGAGAGACAACTCTCCCCCACGGTGGGGAAATTAGGTTTGCCTCCATTTGCACATTCATCTCAATATTCCTGATCTAGAAGTGTGTTTGCTCCCTTGAACTGCTTGCTAACACCTTACCAGTTTCTTTACAGATGAGTTAAACAAAATATCTCAAAAGTGTTCATTTTCATATCTGTAGGAGAGGCATGCTTTTATCTTTTTAATAAAATTATCTTTTTTGTGTGTGAAATGATCTTCCAGCACTCTGAATGAGAGTGCTGAAGCCATTTCCAAACCGAATAAACAGATTACCCTGATCAAGAAGACAAACACTGGCGGCAAGCTGACCCTAGCTCAGATCTGTTGCATGCTAGATGCTTAGCTCCAAGAAAGTTATTGAATGCCTCTGTGCTTTCAGCTTCATGTGCAAAATGGAGATAATACTACCTCTTTGACAGATTTGATGCAGTTTGTAAGAGATAATGCATGTACACACTCAGCACAGTGGCTGGAACAGAAAGTTCACTTGAGAAGGGCTCAGTAGGAGTCCTCAAGGTGCTTTTCACTATGGGGGATGCCTCTTGAAGCCACGCTTCTCAAACTACAGCATGCCTCTGAATCACCTATGCAAGTCCATAGTTCGTTTTTATATCATCATATTTCATACTCATTTTCAGGAAAGCATTAGGGTCAGACACTGGGAAGACGATTTCATGTAATATTCTCTAAAAAAACAAGTGCACCAGATGCAGCAGATGCAGATTCTGGGTCTGGAGGTCTGGGATCTGGCTTAATAGTCTGCATTTCCAACAAGCTCGCCAGTGATGCCAATCCTACCAGACTGAGCATCATCACACTTTGAGTGAAGTCTTAAAAGAACCTGATCATTGTTCAACCTGGTCATCGATCATCTCCCCTCAGAGTTTTTCCTAATAGCCTAGAGCTAGACTTTCAAGAAATGTAGGACTGTCTTAGAGCCAGAAGCACCAGTGGGAAAAATAATGAAACGATTAGAAAAATTACCAGAGTAAAATGAGTTAAGTGACCATATCACTAACAAGACTATGTTGCTGTTCTTAGATTTTCAGATGAAAAGCTCAACAAAGGAAATAATATAAGAGGAGATTTATGGTACTGAGAACATTTAACATAACTGCTTTCCTGAGTCCAGACATAGCGCTCATCTTCAACATGGATTTTAACTACACAACTAGCCTCCAGCATCACTAAAACCGCCATTCAGCCCCACCAGCCCATCAAACACAACCCTCCAGTGGGGATTGTTCCAGAAAACTGGATGGTAACTGAAGGATATGGCCTTGTCTGAGAAAAGGCCAAAGGACATGAGTTGGAAATGTCTCTAAAATGTCAGTTAAAATCCACGTTGAAGTGTCCATATTAGCTATGTAATCTTTATCAAAGTTCTTCATCCCAACTCCCACCAAAAAAGGAAAAAAAATTTTCTCTGTCAACTAAATATTTCCTCAGTAAAATGTAGAGAAGTGAATCATGAGATAAAAATTTAAATGAGAAAATAACTTTTCTCTATATTCCATGCTGAGCCTATAGTGGAGTTTGAGGTAGCCCTATGGCCACTGGATAATTTTAAGATTTTTTTTTTTTGAGGAAGAGAGCCGGTGCTCCCTTACACACAGAGGTGGGGGTGGGATGTTAGGAGAGGGGCAGGGGAAAGAGAGAATCTTAAAGAGGCTCCATGCCCAGCAGGGAGCCCAACACGGGGCTCCATCCCACCGCCCTGAGATCGTGGCCTGAGCCAAAATAAAGAGTCTGATGCTTAACCGACTGAGCCACCCAGGCGCCCCTGAATAACACTTAAGAATTTAAAACTATGTAAATACTTGAACCATAACTACAATTTTAAAATAAGCTGAGTCATCAAAGAGTGAAAATGGTCTTATAGCCTGCAAGTCCATAGTTTGTTTTTATATCATCATATTTCATACTCAGTTTCAGGAAAGCATTAGGGTCAAACACTGGGAAGATGATTTCATGCAATCTTCTTTAAAAAACAAAATGAACAAAGTTAAACAGGGCGGTGCAATAGTTTCTGATCATCAGAGCAAGGAAAAGTCAAAGCAATGCAGACTGCTGCCAAGACTGCATGGAAAAGCTGCCTAATCAATGTGGAAGCTCCAGGGAAATTATATGCTATTAAAACATAAAGAATCCAAAAGCTAGGCATTGAACACATTTGAGCAGTGAGCAAAATCCTAATTTACTGGCTTAACATCTGTAAGTAGTGGATGGTGATCTATCCCATAAAGGTTATTTGCGTTTACTTGTAGAATTAAGGCTATCGTCACCAGAACAAAAATCAGTGCAAAGTATCTGTCACGAATCATGTCTAAACAGTTGCGGGAGGCACCTTAAGTTTGAAATAAAATGATATGTCATAACAAAATAAAAGCAGACGGTGGAACATTTCCTCTCACTGTGGCAATTCTGTAAATGGGAAATGAGGCAAAAGGTTCTGTCACAGAATAATGATGATTTTCAAAATTCTGAGGCTACTTCATTCAGTTTAACAGGAAGTATCCCAGACGCTCCCTATCTGTTAAGCCTTTTTTCTATGGCCCATGTTTTTTAAGAAAGTGATGAAAAAACGATAAACTAGAATTTGTTTAAAAAGCAACTTGTAGAATTTGCTCTTGCTTCGCTGTTGAACATTCCTACATCTGCCTTGACATGACTGTGTCTTCCTCATCTCTTAGGGGCCCCTTTAATAAATCTGAACAAATAGGCAAATGGATAAATGATAACTAAACCTAAGGTACTGCAAGACTATAACTCATTCATTCAGTGGGGAGGAAAAAAGAAGAAGATGTTAGAGTCATTCAGCCTAAAATGTCAGAGAAAATGCTAGAAAAAAAAATTAATGGGAAGAATTAGAACCAAAGGGTGTTCTGATTAACCCCCAGCTAATTCTAAGATTTAATTACCCAGGGGATGTCTGGGTGACTCTGTCAGTTGGGCGTCTGCCTTCAGTTCAGGTCATGATCCCAGGACCCTGGGATCGAGTCCCGTGTTAGACTCCTTGCTCAAGCGGAGACCCTGCTTCTCCCTCTGCCTGCTGCTTCCCCCTGCTTGTGCTCTCTCTCTCTCTCTCTCTGATAAATAAATAAATAAATAAATAAATAAATAAATAAAATCTTAAAAAAAAGATTTAATTACCCAGAAGAGCCCACTCCCTGTTCATTTTATTTGAGATTTTACTGTATTTAAAATGATGTTGTCCAAATGTCCTTATTCATAATAAATGAAAGTATAAGAGAATTGGTAACTGAATTGACTGAGCTTAGGTAAATCATAATTAGGAAGTGTTAGGAGAGTATCCTAAGAGACCTATCCATCTCAAAATGGAGCAATATAATTACAGATGAAATTCAACAAGGAAACAGCACAACATAATAATCCTTGAAAAAATGAAACACAATTACTAGAATGTGGTGTTGGGTTCTGAGCAGCACAGTCAATCATGTCTCATTTCATGCAACTCCAGAGCAATAACCCTACTCAACACAACTCAATTCCTGATTACATTAAAGGCTATTAATCACCTATTTGCCAGTCACAATTTCCTATCTGATCAAATGTCCCGCTGTTATATCACTTAAAATTTGGAATAATATGACTCTAGTTTCAATCAGAGCTCCTGCATCTGGTTATAGACCTTTTTTTATTGGGGGGGGCGGTTGGATGTTTGCTTTTCGCTTTGCTCTGTCATGTTGGAATTTGGCAAACCCCATATGCTCTTTTGGGACAGGACCTTTTTCCCTGGATGGCTCAGGTTCCTCTTGAAAGTGTCTTTCCTCTCAGTAGGATATCCCTTCTTGCTCTTTAACTAATTCCTAGTCCCATTTCCTGTTCATCTGAAAAACTGGTCTCTGGGAGTGGGATCATACAGGGTAATGAGTTCTAATGAGTTTTTAATGTATTGCACTTCAAATGAACATATTTGCATTTAAAAAAAGATGCTTTTAAGGATGTTCTTCTGTCCTCCTGTACAGCCCCATTTGCAAACAAAGCTCCCCTTTGGTCTAGGCTGAGTACTTCCGTCACATTGGGCCTCTGGGGGTGCTCCTGACCTCAGGCTTCTCCAGTCCCCGCCTACCTCTACCCGAGTCTCAACTTCCCACTCCACTCCCATTGGATAGACTTGCCTTTTCCAGTTTTCACCTTGGGGATCTCTCTCGGCCATGGGCAGCAATGGGCAGCACTCACTGTGACCACCCTCACATCACTGACATCTGGCTCCCACTGCCTTGGCCAACACCTGCCCTCACCCTACCCCCAGCTTTGCCTTCCCAGAGCCTCACCCCAGTCCACCAACCCAAACACTAGCCGAGCCAGCCCCAGCTCCTCTTGACTTGGGCTCAGAGAAATTAGTAATCCAATCAAAGTAAGGCTTCAGGCTTCAAAACAGCCCCAAATGTTGGACAAATGTTGGGCATAGAGGAGTTCAGGCCATCCCATGGGAGTACCCATTCCAACATTAAGTGTTGAGCAATAGGCCTCATAAGGTCATGAGCAGGGATGACCCTAAGTGGAGACCAGTTCACTAGGGATCCCTCACGGGAGTCTAGGGGATCAATTCATCCACAGCTCCATCAGAATGGTTGCATCAGTCTGAAACTGCATGTTCCTGATACACAGGCCTTTTAGGTACTGTGTCTACAAGAACTTTACAGGAGTGGTCTGTAATCAGTGCAAGTGCAAATTAACGTAAGAGAATCAAGGAGAAGTTGAGATAAAGAAAATAAAGAAGTTGGGATAAAGACACACACAATGCTAGCATTTTGCTATCTAACACACCTCTTTTTTCAATTCTATCAAAAATGGAATCTGTTCTATCTATCCTACTCATTGAATGCATTTTTTAAAATTCAGAAATACAATATTCAGAATGATTACTTTTATTACAGCTGTGGGTTTTTCCTTAGGCAATGAATGATTCCATCTAATTCAACAGCTTATTATCTTTTTTCTCAACTCTTGTATTTCTTTCCCAGTAATAACATATATTTTCTCAACTTTTAAAATCTCTTTATTAGACACAATTGAATGTAATTTGGGATTTACAAGTCTTATCACATTCTGATTCTGCCTGAGCAATTCTGAACACAAAAAGTATAGACTGCATGTAATTTCTTCAGAGTTCCCGTAACATTCTGCTTGAGATTTGCGAAATAAAAATTATGGTGCTTTGACCATCTTTTCTATCTAGTCATTGCTGGCATCTGGAAAACACCAGAAGCCTTACTTGTCCAATGTCCCACTCTGAAACTTCACCCTTACAGGGCTGTTTGAAATGAAAGTACTGACCATCTTCCCAAAGGGGTTGGCCAAAGAGCTAAAACTAAGCAGAAACAGTCCTTTTTGATGCAATTATTCAACCACTCATAAATCTATTTCATGTGCTATCATATACATATTATGATTTTGTTCCTGGAACTGACAGCTATAGTGGTATGCCTTAAGGAAATCAAGATATATTCCATCTACTGCATTATTGTAGTTTACCGGGCTGATAGCTCAACTTAAAGTTTACCAAGCATTTCTTTTGATACTCGAAATAATCTTGTGGAGTACTTCTATCACCAGTCTCATACACCAAATATAATTTCTTACTGCTAATTTAGACCTTCTGTGTGTCCAGCTCACTGATGCTAGTATTCTCCCTGCAGTAATTCTTTAATTGTACAGAGACTTCCCTCCAATATACAGACCTGCCTTAATTTTTTTCCTTTCTCAATGGATGCCCCCCAAAACATCCTGAATCCCCCTTGCCCCTCTCTCCACATTTTGCTTGCCCAGAAAATTCAGAGCTCTGAAAATACCCAACCTCTACCATCTGGGCCTACCCCTCAACAGGTCAAATACTGCTGGAGAAAAAGCATGCACTTCTGCTGAATGACTGTGCTTTAAATTTGGCTCTCCAGACTTCAAATGGGCATTTAATGATACCTGGTAATCCTCCTGTCTCCCAAATAAATTTCAGTCTCTCTCCAATCATTCCTTCACTTCTTCTCTTCTCTGCTCCCACCTCCCCCACCCCTCACCTCCACCTTCCCCATTAGTGGAAGCCTTACCTCATACTCTACTGAGCAAACAGAAGCCCATGGAGGGCAATGCATTCCTACGCCTTCCACTACATCTGAAACCTCTGGGTTTCCTGTGCCTCTCTTAGTTGCTTGGGCTGCAGCACAAAATGCCACATCCTGGGTAGCTTAACCAACAGGCATTTGTTTTCTAACAGTTCCAGAAGCTGAAAGTCCAAGCTTAAAGTGCCACTGGGGTTGGTTTCTTCTCTACAACCAGTGTCCCTCTCTTCCCTGGGTCATTCCTGCAAGGATTCAAAGGCGGTCCTCCCTGACTCCACAATCCTCCTCCATGTCCCTTCAAAACAGTTCTCTAAAGCACTATCAAAATCACTGTCTCCCCCTTAACAATCTTTTCACTCATCAGATAACTCAAATCTGCTTGCCTCCAAAAAGCTCCTCAACATCCCAACATGCTCCAAAGTCAATGGGTGCTTCTTATTATTATTTTACTCAACTCTTCAGCAACATTTGATCCAGTGCACCACCACTCTATTTCCTGAAAATTCTCCTCTTACTGGAGCCATGACGGCATACCCTCCTGGGTCTTTCTGCTTGATTCTACTCCTCTTTCAAACCTCTAGGTCTTGGAACGCCCTAGAACTTGCTCCTGTATCTTCTGGCGTCACATCTCTTCTCTGGCTATTTCTAATGCTAAATGATCTCACTCCACTTCCCAGCTTTGCCTGTCTCTCTGGAGGTGACACCCAAATTTATACGTGCAGCTCTGACCTCCCCCCTGATCTCCAGACTCATTTATACCATCCAACTGCCTATCTGACAGCTCCTCTTGGATGTCTAATAATCTTGTCAAATGTAGCATATCCAAAACATAACCCTTGACTTCCTCTCCCTCTTCCAGACTTTCCCATCTCAGTGGATGGCAATGAACTTCTCAAACCAAAACTGTCATCATCCTTGATTTCCCCCCCTTCTCTTATCTCCGACATCCAGTCCTTTGGCAAGCCTGCCTCAAATCCATCTACTTCACTTCATCTCTACTTCTAGCTCTCCAGCCCAAGGCACCTCATCCCTCCCCTGACTACTACCACGGACTCCCCACTCATCTTTCTGCTTCCATTGTTGCCCCACTGCCATCCATTCTCTACGCAGCTACCAGAACAATCTTTTAAAAACTTAAATCATATATTTTGTCTTTCCCTGACACAAAACCTCTCTGTGATTTCACTTATCATCAGAACAAAACTCAAAATCACCACCAAGGCTTGCATCCTATATTATCTGACCGACCAGAACTCTCTTCCTACTCTGGCCCCTGCTCCCTTGGGCCCCCCACTCTCTATGCTCCATTCTTTCTGCTTCTCAAACAGGCCAAGCTCAGGGTCTATACACCCACTGCTCCCCGTCTTGAAAATTCTTTCTCCTCATTCAGGTCTTCACTCAAGTGTCGGCCCCTCAAAGTGACTTTTCCTACTTCCTGTCTAAAGCAGACCCTCACCTGTCCTGAGCACTGACTTTCTATTTCCTTCGTACTGCTTATCATGGTGAACTCCAAGAGGGGAGACCGCTGGTCTGCCACGCTCCACTCCCTGCTCTCTCTCCAGCAACAAGCACACATCTGGCATATAATGAAAATTCACTGAGAGAATGAAATTGGTTGCGCATTCTCTCCCTCCTCCAGAATACCAAAGGACACCCACAATGGCCTTCCCCATTCCTCCATTTTTCCCCACACCATTGATCTCCTAAGGAAAGCTGTCTCAGCCAGACTGGTCCTGGCCTGTTCGTATATCAGAATAAGCAAGATGACAGAGAATTAATAGGGGAAGATAGAACCTGAAAGGCTTAGGAAGGGAAAGACTTGGAGAAATCGGCTGTCAGTCAAAAATAATAAAGAACAGAGATCTGAGTGAGGAGGCAGGGGGAGGAAGCACCGGGAAGGGGGAACAAAAAGTCCACGTGGTCTAGACATAAGAGAGAGAGCTCTTTCTGCACTTGTCCAATCTGAATGTCTGGAGGGGGTAGGAGAGAAAAAACTGAGCCGAAAGCTGAGGATTCTGAATTGAATCCCTTTTCATGTGTTTCAAGAGAAAGGAAAATAAGAATTGTTTTTTTCACATTGAGTTGTGCTTCCTCAAATACCAGTCGGGAGTTGCGCTACATGGGCCCATGATTTCTGAAGGGAAGAAACTGAGGTTCTGACAGATCATGTGACATGACCACAGTCACAGCTTCTGGGCAGGGGTTTCTGTGCCTACATCGCCTCGGCCCCTCCCTAACGAGAGACTCAGTTAACTGCATATGTCTTGTTCCTCATCCACAATGTGGTCTCCTTTTGTTACCACCTTCCCTCTCAATGCTCCCCATAATTTAAGTCACGCTCTCCAATTCATGGTTTCCAAAACATCTTTATCCCCCCTTCCAAATATCGAAATAGCGTTTGTTCCATTTTTTTTGCTTTCTATCACCCCTCCTCTGTGATTCCGGAACCATTTCGAGTAGTGGGTATCCAATTCCATGTGTAAAGAACACTTAATTCCTGGCAGATAATCCACCTACAACCGGAGAAGGGAATTATTGAAAGTGACAAGGTGATCTCGGACCAGCTCTTCACCTGTCCTGAGTTCCCACTCTTCTTTATTGTGAGATGTCTCCTACGGGAAGATCATTGCTCTTGAAAGAAGTGGGAAATAACAGTGGACTAGAGCAATTCTAACTTCCTACCTTCAAGGAACAATATGCAGCTGGCCCCAAGCACGGAGTATATCCCTTTCACTTTTTTGCTGGGAATGTGTTTTGCTACGCAAATACATCAGAGGTCATCAGAGGTCACTGTCTTGCCTTCTCAGGACCTTGCCTCATCGCATCCTTGCGGGATGCCCTGACTTCATCCTCCTGCCCAGCTTTCCTGAATCTGATGACGTGCCGTCATCCACGTGCTAAGCCCACCTCTGATTCTGTCGTTTGCATTTACATCCTCACAATGTTTTTTTTTTCGTAGCTTTCCCACATGGCACCCCTTAGACAGACACAGGCGTGAGGTGTTAAAATAATAACTGTGATATATTTTTTTTAAATTATTATGTCAAAGACCAAGAACTCTGAAAGGCTTTATAAAAGAGAGAGCCGAATTTGATGACGGTGAAGTCATGGGAATGTCGACACCACTGGTGATGGTCCCCAGAACTCCCTCGGAGGGTCGCCCCAAGAACACGGGTACTCCAATGACTACCTCTCTTAGCGAGTTTAAGTGCTTCTACTTTCGAGGGCCATGAAATTCATGCTTAGGCAGACAGAAGATGCTGTGGAATGCCACACAATCCCTTCTTTGGGACAGCAGCATCCATCCCTCCAGCTGCTGGGACCGGCATCTGCTGAGGGCCCACCTGGATTCTTCCCCAGGAACCACACTCAGGGGAAGGAGCAGCGCCTGCAAGGTCACATGCCCTGGAAGGCAGGTGCCTCCTAGGACTGATCAACGCCCTACCTTTCACCTCAGTGCAGAGGGGCCAGCCTGTGACCAAGACCTCCGAGGCAACTGCAGTAGGACGCAACTCCTCCCACGGCTCCATTCTGTTTCCCTCACTCCCGAGCCCTCGGGGATCCTGAGAGCACTTCCTCATAAACTCCCTGCATACAAATCTCCATCCCAGAGTCTACTTTTCAGGGAACCCAGGGTCCAACAATCTCTGATACAATATAAATCATGGAGTATGTACTTTAATTCACATGTGCTTCTAATTGGTATGCAAAAAAAATCACATATAAAAACTCTCCAATTAACTAGAGCTGAAATGAGCAAGATCCAAGAAGTAAAAAAGATGCATATAAAGTTAGAATATGTCTTTTTTTTTAAAAAGATTTTATTTATTTATTTGATGGGGGGAGCACGAGAAGTGGGGAAGGACAGAGGGAGAGGGAGAGGGACAAGCAGACTCCCCAGTGAGCCCAGATCCTGATGTGGGGCTTGATCCCAGGACCCTGAGATTATGACCTGGGTCAAAGGCAAACACTTAAGTGACTGAATCATGCAGGTGCCCAAAGTCAGAACAAGTTTAAATTGGATTTTATTTCCTCTCTGGGATATTTTCTATAGGTATGATTGCCAGAATGTAAAGCAAAACAAAACAAAAAACCACTTTGGAAGAAAGCTTACATTTGAAATGGTCAACTATTATAAGGGTGCCTGAGTGGCTCAGTCAGTTAACCATATGACTCTTGATTTCAGCTCAGGTCATGATCTCAGGGTCGTGGGATCAAGCCCCAGGTCGGGCTCCACACTCAGCACAGAGTCTGCTTGAGATTATCTCTCTCCCTCTCCCTCTGCCCATTTCCCCATTTCCCCATTCATGCTTAAACACGTTCTATCTCAAATAAATAAATCTTGGGGGAAAAAAAGAAAGAAACAGTCAACTATTCTAAAACTTTGGTGAATTATCATTTTTAACCTCCAATCTATGCTCTGGATTATCATTTTGCCTCAACAAGTAGTGATTGAGAGTTTTTTTACAGGACAGAATTTAGGCAGTCAGGAGCAATTACCCAGATCCAGAAAGACAGAATTTAGATATCACTTTTTGTCTTCCTATAACACTGATCTCCTCTTTGCCAAATGGTAGCCAACGGCTAGTTTCACCGTTAACAGCAGATAACGTACTGCTTGCTCTGTGGCAAACACAGCCTTCAATAATTCTGCTCCTCCCTTACCACCATCCCCAGGCTCAAGTGAAAATGCATTGATGTCGTTATGGCTCTCAACATATTGATTAATCAGGTAATACACATTCTAAACACTTAGTGAAATGGACTGTAAAAAAACTATCTTACTGATTCTCGGGGGCGACGATTTATCTTCTCTTACTTTAATAGCAGCGCTGTATCTATGTCTTTGGAGTTGGTGGTACTTAAAAATCATCTGAAAATGCCTGGGCTTTGCAGATTCAACATCATTTAAAGTTCACCGAATTTGACCAAAATTTTCAAAACCATTAAATGAACAATATGAAGCGTGCTAAGACAGACAGGAATGATGGAAAATATCAGAAGGTGTTTCATGCCATGGACCAGCTAAGACGATGGACGGCGTTAATTTCCCTTTGAACGCAGCCAACTGGAAAATGATGAAAATCCCTTTCAACACAACAGGAAATAAACACGCACAGAAGCAATTCTTAATAGAATACTGTTGCCATTCATTTGGCAGTACCAGAGCGAATGAGACACTGGGAGAGTGTTTGGTAACAACAAAAAAATTATGTGCCTGATACATTATGCAGCCAAATTAGCAAGTAATTAGAAATATTGAAACTGCATCAGAAACAGCAGCGATCCCACAAATTCTAAGCAGAAGCTTGTGAACTCTACTGAATTTACAACGGCTTGTTCCTGTTTTCCAAATCCTAATAATCACCTCTCCAGGGACACCTCTTCCAATCTTCCAGAATGGGTCCCCTCATTGTATGTTTGCACATTAACCTTTTTCTTTTGTCTTCATATAACTTGATATTGTCAGGTTCTGTGATTAATGTTCCCCTCCCTCCAACTACACTAGCAGCTTTGTGAGGGCCAGAGACCCCAGGACTTGTTCCCTGCATGCCTGGTGCTCTGTATGATCTGTGACAGGTGCACCAAGTATCCTTTTTAAATGAATAAATGAGATTGTTGACACATCTGTGATTTTTCTCCATTCTCTTTTTGGTTGTTACATGCATTTCCCTAGACACTGTGACTTTCTCTTCTGTTACCACTCTAATGAAACTATAAGAGCACACAGCATCCCAAGGACAATGTGACATTTACAGGAAAAGGACACATTCCTCCTACCCCTTTGTTCTAGGCACCAGAATAGATCACTTGTTCGAGGGCATTGAGGTACCTGCAATGGGTCCCAAAATACATAAGCAATAATCTTGAGGGGAAATTTTACATCTTGGTCTGAAGTCATCTTCAGAATAATACTCTATATATTCTACCAAGTTCTTTACAGATAGCAGAAATCACAGGGATTGAGTATTATATTATAATTCTAGGTACTAATTAACTCACACCATATACCGGTTATTTAAAAAATTATGCAACATTGAGAACAGAGATGTAACCACCTCGCACAGGATTTTGTCCAGTAGTGGTCATTCTCACACTTTTCAGTTCCCAGCTTTAGAGCCACATTCCCTCCATCCGCCCCACCTTGAACAACTTTGAGAGCATTATTGCCAAGTTCTGCTTTTGCTGACCCGTCACTGTGACAGACACCACATTTCAACCCTGCCTGCACTCCCCAAATGGTATGTACGTGTGAAGCCTGTCGTCTACTAATGTATTTAAGATTTTGACCTTATTTTCCATTATAGAAGCAGAAAAATTGCATTTCCATTAGACATTTCATTAGACATTTCAACAGGTCTTAAGAGATTTCCCCTCATTCCATTTATTCATAGTTATTTCAATATCTCCAGTTTTTACTTATAGGTTTGTAGTCCTCAAACATTGATCATCTTTTTGCTTTTCTTTAGAAAGAAATAAAATCTAAACATCACCAGTGCAGTGATCTAAAGAACTCCCTCACCTTGTCACCAGTTATTTGAAGTTTGAAACTAGAGTAAGCACCTGGGAATGGACACAGAAGGACTCTCAGACATTACACGAGGTATGGCTCTGCACGGAAATGCACCCGTGGCAGGGCTGGCTTGCGTGACTACACATGTGCTCGGTTGATGGTCTCAGCTTGGGTTCGCCCAGAAGCAGACCCTGAGACAAGGATTCAGATGTGAAAAGCCTGCTGGAAAGAGGACCTCAGGCAAAACAGGAGGAGAGCGAGCTACTGTGGCATAAGACCCGCAATTAAGGCCCCATGTTATGTGGGCCTTGACATCAGGGGAAAATGAGGAGGGCCTTGAATGGCCAAAGCCCAAGCTCCCCTCCCTGCTCTGCTCCCACAGATCAGGGCCTCTGACCAAAGAGGCCTCCCGGTTCCAGGACCAGATGCAGTCCCCGCCTATCCCTCAATAGTGGGCTTCAACTCTCCACCAGCCCACACAGTTATTCAAACAAACAAATCACATCTCCTGCAAGAACCAACGGGTGCCTCACCCTCTTGATCCTACAAAGCACACCTCTTTCCCACAGCCCTGTGCTTCTGCTCCCAAGCACAATCTCGGTGTGGCTCCATGTGACAGACAGTGTCCCACCCCAAGTCTATGTAACTGATGAGCTGCTGTTGGTCTTGATTACCCATGCCAGCATCATGAGTCTCGGCATATCCAGAACCCTGTGGCAGAAATCCCTCCCTCGGGCGCCTGGGTGGCTCAGTGGGTTAAAGCCTCTGCCTTCGGCTCAGGTCATGATCTCAGGGTCCTGGGATCGAGGTCCGCATCGGGCTCTCTGCTCAGCGGAAAGCCTGCTTTCCCCCCCCCCTCTCCCTCTGCCTGCCTCTCTGCCTACTTGTGATCTCTATCTCTGTGTCAAATAAATAAATAAAAATCTTTAAAAAAAAAAAAAGAAATCCCTCCCTCACCAACGGGGCAAGCAGGAGAAAATTAAAACAGATACAGAAGGAAATGTGTCTAATAAAATGTGCATTATCAAGCAGGTTACTACTACGTCTCCTTGGTACCTGAGCTAAGCTCCTCTGGAGAGTTCTCCGAGCCCGCGTAGAAACACCATCCCCATGGGGTAAAAGAACTAAGTCTTGTCAGGCACCAGCTGAGGGGGGCGCCTCAGGGAACATTCATTCTCCCACATGTCAGACCTGCTGTAAGCTGGCAAGGAGGCTCAGCCAGCCAGAGAGAGCCCTCAAGCAGAGATGCAGAGGTGAGCAGATGGCGCTGGTCTGCAAACAGTACAGCTGTGAGGCCTGAGGGGATATGAGCAGAGCCCCCCTGCCACCGTGGGAAAGGGCAATGGTCCATCTTGCCAAAATCCTGCTAGTTCCCAAGTTTTTCCCCCAAATTCACTAATCCGCATGTGAAAAACTCCATCTCTTAGTACCAATAAAGCTCTATGGATGAAAACATGATTTGGTCAGAAGCCTCACTGACTGAGCCACCCAGATGCCCCTGAAGAGTGGATTGTTGATGGAAAAAAGAAAAATGTTGATGGTTTGATAAAGTATAGTTGCTAATTCATTTCTCTACCCTCTAGCATTTATAAGTGAGCTATTCTTGGTTGGTGGGTTCTCAGACTGCAGCATATATCAAAATTACATGGCAGGCTTGAGTCTCAACTCCAGAGTTGAGGCCTGAGAATGCAGATTTCTGAAAAGCCCCAGGGGGTGCTGATGCTGGTGGTCCTAGACTAAGGCTCTGCCACCAAAGGTCTTCCAGCGTGGAGCTAAGGAGACCCGTAATTAGTGATAAGGATAAGACAGAGTCAAAACGGCATCAGTGCAGGGCTCCTTAACAGAGGGAGGGACCAGCAAAGCATAAGGTTAAATAATAGAAGAAAAATCGGTATCTTTATCTTTGCAGTACTATAATATGAGCAGACAAGGAGATTTCCTTGATAAAGATCAAGGCGAAGGAGACAGTCCAGGTAAGAGCAGGTACGGATGGCAGCCATGCCTGCATTCACCCCAGGTGCTGGTGTACATGGACCTGTAGGATATTGAGATCTGGAGTCAGGATCATTCTTCCCCAGGCAGCAAGTGGGCACTTCCCTGTTGAGGGAATGTCTCGCATCTGCTTTTATTCCTTTATCCCTTTAGTCCAATGAGAGTCTGGTTTTACCTTTGGAAACAGTCCAGTGTCTTGATTTCATGGAAATCCACTTGCTCAAGAAAAGAGAATGCCTCTGACCAGTGCTTTACCTTTTCCTCTGAATCAACTGCTCAAGATGCTATTACCAGAACAACAACTATTTGAAAAGAAAGAAGAGGAAAACCCCGACATCTCACCATCAGGTGACTTATGAAAGCCCATCACAGTGTTCTCACTGACATGTGAGTGAGCATACTGATACAAGGCAGAAGGAAGTCTTTCCTCCCCAAAATCCCTACTGAAACTCGGCATTCCTCCCCCAAAGGAAGTTCCCCTCAACATTCCCCAGCCATTATTGCCAGGGCCAGGCTCATCATGCATACAATTTTCATTTCTGCTTACTGGGTGCCTTCTGTGTGATATGCAACATGCTTTCTCCAAGAGCATATTCAGACCACACTCCGATCGGTGTAAGAGGCTCTTGCAAGGGCCTCTGTATCCAGGTAGATCCATTCCACATTTGAAATCTCACAATATCAGATCCTTTCCTTCCTAGTGAGGCAGAGGGTCTGGAAGAGACTTCCGATGACCTGTAATACACCTGGCGAGTACCCCATGACTGACCCAGAATCCTACAGAAGCACCTCTGTGGAAATTAACACACGATCCTGCTTGCCAAATGACAGCTCTGCGCAGAACCAAGGGGTATGATGTGGAAAAGGAAATCTGGTGGTGGGAACATGGGGTGTAAAATACAAGAAGCAGCAGAGACGAATCCACATGAGGGGAGGTGCTTCCATGAAGAACCTGAAAAATGAGTGGGAAACAGTAATGCTGAGAAGTGGTGGGCAACCCACAGAGCCCTGAGAGCTGGTGGCAAGAAAGGAAGGCTCTGGAATGGTCTGTGTCACGGTTCTGCTTATAAATCGAGGGTGAGGCAGCATGCCCACGTGTGTACCTTCCTGCTGCCCGTCCTTGTGGAGGCACAGCCAGACACCTTCTAGGAGGTCAGTCTAAAGGAAAGACAGACCCATAGAGGCATGGAATGTGCAGGGAGGGTTTTCTCTATACCTGAGAAACAGCCTTCTCCTTGTATGAGGAGAAGAAACAAGGTCGTTGTGTTTATTGTCAATGTTTCGAGGCATTGTTTTGACTTGATTTTCAGCACTATTAACTTTAAGGATTATCCCTACAAATTTTCCTCACTTCCTAGCTGAGAGACTAAACCTCTCCGAATGCCCATTTCTTTAAATACTCTAACACAAATACTCCAACAGGTATTCCGGAGACGGTTGTGTTGATAGAGCAAACAGTAACCATTAAATGTCAAGCTGGGCCCATCTCCCCGTGGCTGAGCCATCATCCCTGTCCTTTCCCTCCCACTCTGTCCCCCTCATTAGCAGTCATTATGACTGTTTTCTCTCTGGAATCCAGAGAGCATTATAAATCCTAATACTTCCATTCATTCGTTCCACAAATATTTGTTTTTATTTGTGATACGACACTCGGTAGGTGCCGCAGATGCAAAAATGACAGGCAGCCCCTGCTCACACACAGCTCTCTGTCTCCCCAGGGGATGGCAAATAAAGAGTCAATTTGCCAGAGTGTGATAATGAGCTATTCCAGAGAAACACAGAGGGAGCAAGTTAGAATCAGGAGGAAAGGCAGTTGGGAGCGGCCCTGGGGGAGAGGCAGCTGAGCTAGATCTCCAGGGAAGAGCTAAGGCATCAGACAGGTAGACAAGGGAATGAAAGCAGCAGCAAATGTGAAGGGCTGGAGAGGCAGCAATGAAGGATGGGAAGGCAAGAGTGAATGACAGGAGCCCAAATGCTGGCACCATGGGAGTCAAGAGAGACAACCATTTGGAGAACGGAATAGTCCAGTCTGAGGAAGCAAGTAATGTGGGGACTGAGTGTTCCGTTGGCTATGTTGCAGATAATCTCAGCACAAAGAGTCGGAGAGCCAGGGCAGGGGAGCAGAAGTCAGCCCGCCATAACTTGGGATGGGAGACAGGGTTGAATGTAAACACACCACATGGCTTTTGTGGCCTGAGCTACAACCACCTCGCCCCCATCCACCTGCCCACCACCGCCTGCTGTGTTGGGGGGTCATGGTTCTATCAATGTAGTAAGCAGAGAGGGTTGCTGCTGCTGGCTTATAGACAGTATTTGGGGGGGGGGAAAGTCTCCCTACATCCATATTTCATATTCTGAAGTACATCTATTGCCTTCCAGTTTAGGACCCCTTACACATTTATACAGCTGGGTTTTTCCCTTTAGAGATATATACACCGTTACCTCCGCTGACCCCACCACCAATACCTCCTTATACTCCCCCGTGCTCATTCCACTTCGATCTGGACCTCACAGTTTGTGGTGTGGGGCTTCATTTAGCATCTTGTACTTTATTCTGGTACATTCGCCCCTCCTCTTCCAAGTATCCATGTTCTTCATAACAGGGTTGCACAAAACACTTACTCAATGTGACTGAGGGCTCCCCCTTGTGGCAGAGAGCGGATCGACAGCCCCAAAGCCTTTCGCAAAGCCCCTCTGCATTCCTATAGTACTCAGGTGGGAAAGCTAGAACGGTTTATCTTTCTAGACATCCTTGCAGCCAGGTTGGGCATGCGACAACTATGGCCCAAAAGATTTAGGCAGAGGGACTTTCTTTCCAAGTGTACAGGCAACGACTGATTAGGAAAAAGCTCTTTTCCCTCAACGCTACCCTCTTCCTCCCAATGGCAATGCAGACCATCCAGGGAGTGGCTGCCATCTGCAGACATGAGGACGAAAACCACACACAATGAGAATGATGGAGAGGACAGATTAAGGAACCTGAGATTTTGATGACCTTGGGGAGCTGCTGCACCAGGGTCTGCTACCTAAGGACTCTTGCTAAGCGAGAAGCATAACCTCTGTTACCTATTGCTAAAGATGATTTACTCCTAGCTGAGTCACTGGTGGAAGCATCCAAAGCAGGCACGTGGTTGGTGGCCACTGTTGTGTGTGGCTCCTTGAAACTGGAGAGCCCTCCAACCTCCATACTCTGGAATGATCCATTGTTTGGCAGCTCCAAGTATAAACAAATGAAACTTTACCTCATTGCTTGCTGCCTCTGATTTGATGGGTTTCTGGATACTCTTGATTCCTGGGGGGGGAACCCCACAAAAGAACCCACAGAAGGACCAGAAACTTGCCTGGGTAAGAAAGTAAGAAAGTATGAAGAAGCATGGGTCACACCTACAGAATTGGGCATATCCTCCGAGCCCAGTAATATAATATTACTGAAGGATGGGACAAGTGGGGCAGGAGGAAGGGACAAGGAAAAGAAGGTCTAACAGGGGACAGTGAAGAGCAGGCCTGATCACAGGGGAGCAGCCTGAGAATGCATGAGGGGGGTGTGTGTTGAGATCAAGTCCAGGACACACAAGGGCAGATGAGATGCCACATGGCTTTCCTTTAGAAATGCACATTCCTGGAACCCAACCTCAGGGAATCTGATGCCACAGATCTGAAGTGGGGCTCAGAAATTCTCATTTTTCAATGAGCACCTCAAGTGATAATTATGCATGAGGTTCTCTGTTTTTAAAACTCTGCTAAATGCTCTAAAACCATGAGCCAGGGAAGGGAAGACAGGACTAAGAGTTGGAGGAACTTAAGTAGCTTCTCTGGACCTCAGCTGTAAAATCACAAATGGTTCTCAAACTCTTTCCATGGAACCCCACTTATTTTTATTACCAAGATTTCATATAAATGCTGAATATATCAATTAATGAAACAGGTGTATCTCTGATTGAAGCAGAGTGGGAAACCCCAAGGGCCACCTGATCCCCCTCACCCTGTCATGTTCCACTGAGGAAGCCTGAGGCTCTCGGCATCTCTGGGCCAAGTGGCCTCCTGAGTTCATTCCAGGGAAGACATGTGACTTAATAGAATGCCACATAAATTAGGGGAACTCTTTGTGGTCCTTGTTCTGAAGGTCAAGTAGATTCCATCCTGAGATGGAGGATAAAGAAAAGAAAGTCAGAAGCATCTATCTTAAACCATATTTATAACCTTTATATAAGAGGATTTCTTCACAGTTCTGTTTTAAAGGTATTTTAAGCACATCACTTCAAGGTGTGACCAGAATAATGATACACTCATTTGAAAGTGGTCATTTTAGTAAATCAATGAAAGTTTAAAGGGGGGGAGGGGATTGGTAACTGTGATTTCTTTCAATTTTTGAAAAAGATAGGCTATCTGGGGTGCAATGAAGAAAGCATAAACAGAAACCACAAGAACAGCAGAGCCCACAGTAAAAACAGAGGAGAAATTCAGAAACCTAGCATTGAGACCCTTTCTGCCATAAAATCATCCCAGGAGGAAGGGGTCCTGGCTCAAGTCCCAAGTCTTACACCTGCTACCTGTGTGTCAGGCCAATCATTTCAATTCTTTGTGCCACATTTTCTTCATTCATAAAACAGGGATGAACTTGTTTATTCCGCCTCCACTCTCTGGGAGCATTGTTCCAGCCGAAAGGGCAACAGGCAAAGATCCCTACCCACATGAAGCTGACTTCTGAGCAAGAGGGGACAGGCAAGAACAGTGGGCATGAAAGACATGCTGGGTCATAAGGAGAACAGTGGTACAGAGAACAATTGGGTGGGGAGATGGTATCCAGATAGGACAGGAAGTGGGGTGAAGAGGGACACCCCAGTGACCTGACAACTTGGAAAAAGGCCTCCATGAAGGAAGGGACAGGTGGGCATTTGGGGCAAGGGTTGGGGATCACTGGTCTGAGAAAAGGCACCAGAACATAGCATGTTCCAGAAACAGGTAAGTGCTGTGGGCAGCTAGAGAGAAGGGAGCAAGGAGGAGACTTGAACGGGATGAAGTCGGAGACGCAGCGGGGCCAGAGCTGATAATGACTCATAGGCCATTAAAAGGACTCTGGTTTTTGCTCCAAGCAAGACAGGAAGTTGCCAGAAGACAGTGATGTGATGGGGTTTATGTTTAGAAGAACCACTCAGCTCATCGTTTTGCGAATTTTGAGGCTTCCCCTAGAAGGACACCAGTTTGGAGGCCATTCCAACAGTCCAGGTGGGCAGGTGAATGCATGCCTATTCTGCCCCACCGATGTGCCAAGATGTTGTGACTAAAAATAAGTTTCAAAACACTGCATGCATTTAAGGCTTATGATTATTGTCATTTTATGACCTTTATGCTAAAAACACACTAGAAGGAAAAAAATACAGCCAACAAATCAAGTTTGGGATCAGAAGCTTGCACGTGATGATGAAGACACACATTTCAGCTTGTCAAGGAATCACCACCAGATAGGCGTCCTATTCAGAACCTGTGTGATGGCCCAAGGGAGCAGATGCATGGGACTGTGGATGGAGTCCCAACCTGTCTGGCTTCATAGGACTTGGATAACTAACAAACATTCAACATCTGGAAACCAGTAAAATCCTCTACCTTTCCTCAACAGGACAACAATACATTCCACATCAATTTGTCAAACACACCCACACACACACCCTTGCCTTACTAACTGCTAAATGCCAAGGCAAAAATATCATCAGGCATCATTAACTTATGCCTACGTTAGATGATGTTCTAAGATATACTGTAATGTGCAACATTAATAAACAGAGAGATTCTAATTAAAGAGATGCCATTTTCACCCATCAGATACAGGTCATTATACATTTGTCCAAACCCACAGAGTGTACAACACCAAGAAGAAACCCTAATGTAAACTATGAACTTTGGGGAATGATAATGTGTCCATGTAGGTTCATCAACTGATACAGATGTCCCACTCTGGGGGTGGGGCGGTTTGACAATGGGAAGGCTGTACCTTCCTCTCGATTTTGCTATGAATCTAAAACTGCTCTGAAAAAGAGGAAACATTTAAGGAAAAAAACACACAAGGAGAACAAAAAGGAGATGTAATCACCATCCAGGATAAAGCTCAGCTGTGAGCAACATTTACAAATTGTTGATAATGTGAATTTAATATAGAATTAATTTAAAAATTAGTAAAACTACATTAGGAAGGTGGGGGGAATGAGGTGTAAAGAGGTATGTGTGTGCGTCTGTCTTTTGGGATGGGGAATAGAGAATAAGGGGACTAATTCTATTTCTGCCATAAACAGACTTCAACATAAAATTAAATTTAAAAATTCAATTATAAAACTAAATTAAATAAACTTTGTAAATTAATTAAATTTTATAAATCAAGAAGCAGAAGTAGAAGCACATTATTAAGAAATACGGAGGTAAATAGAAAAATAGCTAAAGGGGTTGAAAGTTATTACCGCAGGGGTGAGGGACAGAAAGGCAGGAATTGCTCATTTTCATTATGTCTTTGAGTCCTAATCAATGACATTTACAGAGGTGCCAGGTTCTAACATGAGTCTAAGCCACATATATAACTTTTCTAGAAGAAAATATTTAATAAAACTCTTTGGCTTTTTAACTATTTAATACACTACTTAGAAAACAACAAAAATTGGTTTAAAAATAGGGCACAGGGGCTCTCAAATGATGTAATTTAATTCCAGGACTTAGGTGCTTCTAAATTATAAAGTTCAATGCTTATTGAGCATACACCATTCGTGATGGGCTACACCACAAACAAACAGACAGACAGCACGGCATGAGGCAGCATTTGCTTTGAGAGTCCTCCGGCGTTACGAGATTCACTGTGGGCCTCACAGATCGGGGATCCCGTCCGTGACATGCTCTGATTAAAAACAGAAGGATAAATGGACTTTGGGGATGATAATGTGTCCATGTAGGTTCATCAACTGATACAGATGAACCAAGTGCATAACATGATCTCCTGTAACCCTCCCACCACCTGGAGAGGCAGACATAGGCTGTCAGAGAGAAAATGGGCAAAGGTCCAAGGTCATAGTTAGGATGGTGTTATGGACTGAATGCCTGTGTCTCCCCACCCCAAACTCATACGCTGAAGCCCTAACCCCCCAATATGATGGTCTTTGGAGATGGGCCTTTGGGAGATAATTCGGTTTAGATGAGGTCATGCCAGTGGGGCCTTGATCTGATGGGATTAGTGCCCTTATAAGAAAAGACAACAGAGAGCTCTCTGTCTCTGTACCTCTACTTCTAGCTCTGTCTCTGTCTCTAGCTCGATCTCTGTCTGTCTCTGTCTCCACCTCCCTGTCTTTCTCTCTCTGCCATGAGAGCACACAGCAAGAAGGAGCCATCTACAAGCCAGGAAGACAGCCTTGACCAGAACCCAATCATGCTGACGCCCTGATCTGGGACTTCCAGGCTCCAGAACATTAAGAAATAAATGTTTGTTTTGTACACCACACAGTCTGTGGTATTTTGTTATGGCAGCCTGACCACAGACTAGTGGACTGAGCCAAGATGAGAACCTAGCTTCATTGGACCCCACCCTACCTCATAAGCAGCTTCATCTCCTTGCTCAAAATAATCCATCTCTCTCTCTCTCTCTCTCTCTCTCTCTGTCTCTCATACACACACACACACACACAGACATCATTCCGAGCTCCAACCTCTGAGCAGTGACCACTCCAGCACTCCAGAAATATCCTATGGAAACCCACTGACACTTAGCTAGTCTCTCTCAGACATCAGCTATGAGAAGCCAAAGGAACTGCATGCACCTTGAGAAAATGTGAATTTCCAGGACTATGTTAAAATCTGCCGCCTCAACCTAGTTGGTGGGATTTTTTTCCCTTGAAAGTTGCCCTCCCACCTTATAAATAACACACATCAATTCAGGCAAACCTCATTAGATGACTCCTCACAATGATCAACTTTAACTGGTTCACCGATTTTGTTCATGTCTCTATGTTGTGGGAAGAACTGTGTCTCCACATCCCCCCCCAAATTCCCATGTTGAAGTCATAACCCCCAGTCCCTCAGAATGTTGCCTGACTTGGGGAAAAAGCCTTGAAAGAGATCATTAAGTTAAAATGGGGCAACGGAACACAGACGTGCACACAGGGAAGACAAGGGAGAAGAGGACCATCCACAAGCCCCAGAGAGAACAGACCCTTCCCTCACAGCCTCAAAAGGAACCAACCCTACCCACACCTTGATTCAGCTGTCTTGCCTCCAGAACTAAATTCAATAAAAATTAATGGGGAAATAAATTTCTGCTGTTTAAGCTCTCCGACCTGGGGTACTTTGTTACAAAAGGCGTGGCAGACCAACATAGTCCATTAGGGCGCACACCCGTGACCTCGCTCAGGCTCTTTCTACCCCCCAATTCCACTCAGTCACAAAGACTCAAGGATACAGACTCCTCATGTTCCTCCTTACACTCCCGTCCACTCCCATCATGTGGGGTGTTTTTTTTTTTTTGGTTGGTTTTTTTAAAGATTTTATTTATTTATTTGTCAGGGAGAGAGAGGGAGAAAGCACAAGCTGGCAGAGTGGCAGGCAGAGGCAGAGAGAGAAGCAGGCTGAGCAAGGAGCCCAATATGGGACTCGATCTCAGGACGCTGGGATCATGACCTGAGCCAAAGGCAGCCGCTTAACCAACTGAGCCACCCAGGTGTCCCCATCACGTGGGTTTTAACTCAGGCCCAGCCTAGCTTCCAGCCGTGATGGCCTCCTAATTGGTTTCACAGCTCTTTCTCTTTCTTTCTTTTTTTAAAGGTTTATTTATTTATTTTGAGAGAGAGAGCATGAGCAGGAGGGGCAGAAGGAGAGGGAGAGAGAATCTCAAGAAGATTCCCCGTTAAGCACAGAGGCCAACATGGGGCTCAATCCCAGGACCCTGACCTCACGACCTGAGCTAAAACCCAGAGGCAGCCGCTTAACCGACTGAGCCACCCAGGCGCTGCTTTCCCCTCCCCTCCATCATCTGCACAAGGGGGATGTTCATAACAGACCCCATCTGCACAGAAACAGACGCCAGGCACATGGTGCCAGGCAAGGCACCCACCATGTAGACACCTGCTCAGCCCGTCACCACCTCTGGTGTCTCTGGGAGGAGGGGCAGGGGCCGGGGTAGCCACTCTCCCTCTACCGTCCTAGGGGTGTGGCCATCAGGGCTGAATCTCAGTCCTGCCTTATATCCACCCCAAGTTGGCTTTCCAAATTACAAAGCTTAGCACATTGCTCCTCCTGAAAGCCCTTCATTGGGTCCCCGGCACCCTGTTCCCTGGAGGAGCATACACCTTTCTCTGTAGTCACCTGTCCAGCATCCTCCACTCACACCCCAGGTTCCAGCCACTGTGAACAGTGTTGGCTTCACAAGCCCATCTTGTCCCTACGTTTCTGAGCCTTTGTACACGTCGTGAATGTCTGCCTCCCTCTGCCTCCCTCGGAATTTCTACTTCTGCACCCTCCCCTGTCTGGCCTCCCCTGGGCTGCCCTGCCCTGTTCTGGACAGGTTTCCATGACAACACTTGCACTGGCCAGTCATTATGGGTGCCTGTTGCTCCCTCTCTAGGCTGGGGACTCCTCGGGAGCAGTGACGGATGCTTCTCCGGGGGTGTCACCAATCAGGGACCTCTGGCTGACAAGAGTGGGGCCTCAGAAAATGCCTGGAGATTACAGGATTGATGTGCTTGGCTGCAAACCCTGAGCTGAACTTCACAACCGCCTCCCTAAGGAAAGAAGGCTTGTTTCTACCCAAATCAAATTAGGCACCACCTGCATACCCACCCTCCGGGCGCCCAGCCCGGAGATGGGAGCACAAGGTTTCCTGCAGCATAAATATCCACTGAATGGATGAATGAAGCCATTAATAACCTTTGACTGTGTGCCTGGATCCGTATTGCTGGGAAGAATATTTGCAAAACAAAAGAAAATCACCTGTTTGAGTGAGTCAGGATAAAATCGTTTAGATACAGATATATTTCCTTCTTAGGGGACTTGCTCTTAATGAAATTCTTGGTAAGTGTGGTGGATGTGTGTTTGTGCTTCTTCCCCAACATGCAGTACGATCTCCCCAAACCTGGCCCACGGAGTGGGAACAGAGAGAGAACCGGGCTTCTGCGGGGAGCACACACGCAGGCACACACAACCAGCCGCGCGTGCGCGTGCGCGCTCAGTAAAACGGGGGCGAGCCAAGCTGTGTGCGCTGGTTAGGTCCAGCTTGGGGAAAGGAAAATAATGGGGTCTCAGTGCATTTCCTCCGGCCCGGTCTGTGGTTTCCCTGTAAGCTCAGAGGGCGACTTTCTGGAGGTGGACCTCCGGAGGCAGCCGCAGCCCTAGAGGCTGGGCTCAGACCGCCGGCCCACACGGACTGGACAGCATGGCCCTGACCCCACCACAAATGCTCCACGCTGAGGAAAGCTCTCCAGGGGACAGTTTTCAAGAATCAGCGCTGGGATGTGGGCCCCTTGGGGAGCCCCCGAGGCCTCCCTCTCCAGGCAGGGTCTCCTCTGCATCCTCCTTAATGCTGGACACCTGATTCACCAAGTCTGACTGTGGTCGGAAGGAATTCAGAGCTCTCCCCTGGGCTGGTCCCCTGCCTTCCAGGGCTATGTTGGCTCCGGGGCTCTCACCCCCGCATGTCCCCAAGGCCATCCATCCTACCATCAAGTCTCAGTCATGCGTGACCTCCTCCTGCCATTCTCTCCCACTGCCCCCTAAATGACCGGAAAGATCACCTGCATTAACAGGGACACAGTGGGACTTACCCATTTCTCCTTCTGGAGGACAGCCTTGGAAGTGAGTCAGCTGCCCCGTTCAGCGGGGTGGCCTGGGACACCTGACTAGACCCTCAGGGTCTTGGTTTCTCCTTCTGTCCAACAGGAATAGCAACCGTCCTGCAGAACAGGGCTGCTGTGAGAACTAAGTGAGGTCAGACTCACACGGCTGCTAAGGCGGGCGCAGGCTCACAGCCCCCTAACTGCTCAAGCGCCCGGACCTTGCTGAGCTTGACACAGCAGCCTAGGCATCGTGGGCACCCAACTTTGGGTGATTATTCTCTATCTTCAATAAACAGCATTTCAAACCTGACTTGAACTGTGTAGAAAACAAGAAAAAAAATGTAGGAAATCTGTGTATTAAAGGCGAATCTGTCACATTTCATCTATTCTTCCCCTCATAGTACTGTGGATAACTGCGTAGACCACCTAAGAAGCCTTTTTAAGTTTGTGCTTTTCATAAATACTTAAATCCTCTGCCTATTCCAATAACACAGCACTTACATACTTCAGCCTCGTGTATTTAACCCCACACAGCTCACCAAGGCCACGCACACGTACTTGCTCACAAAATTTTCCACACATAAAAAATTCAAGGGCGCAATTCAATGATATTTAGTGACTCTACACAGTTATACAGTTGTATCACAGCCAAGTTTTAGAGTATTTTCTATTGCCCCGAAGAGATCCTCTTTCTTAATTTCTACCCTACCCCCACTCCCGCAGGCAACCACTGACTGTCTCATATAGTATTTTGTGTCTGGCTTCTCTCACTCAGCGTAATGTTTTCTTCAGTGTTGCAAGGTGTTCCTATTTCATGCTTTTTGTCACTAAATAGCACTTCATGTATAGACACACCACGTTTTGTTTATCTACTCACTAGCTGACAAATGTCTGGATTGTTTCCATTGTCTGGATATTATAAATAATGTTGCTATAAACATTCAAATATAAGTCATTTGCGTGGGCACATGTTTTTATTTATCTTGGGGTAGATACCTCTGGGCAAAAGAAGGTTTCATGCCAAGAAACCTTCGGTAGGTACACTTGGACTTCCGTGGATGATTGATTTAGTGCCAGCAACCTCTCAGATTCTCACCTGTGTCTGCACAATCCTAACAGCTTCCTCCCCCACCACCTGCACCCCAGTGTGTCCTAGGAGGTGCAGGGTGAACAGTGAAGCAGAGCCATCACCATGTAAGCTGAAGCTTACCTCCTGAGGGAAAATGGTTAATTAGGAGACAGAGACACAGAGAGTGGGGGCATCTGGGTGGCTCAGTGGGTTAAAGCCTCTGCCTTCAGTTCAGGTCATGATCTCAGGGTCCTGGGATTGAGGCCTGCATCGGGCTCCCTACTCGGCAGGGAGCCTGCTTCCTCCTCTCTCTCCACCTGCCTCTCTGCCTACTTGTGATCTCTCTCTCTCTCAAATAAATAAATAAAATCTTTAAAAAAAAAAAAAAAGAACACAGAGAGCACCAAATAGCTTTGCAGCTCCTCCTGCCCTACCCACATTGCTATGAAGATCCTGGTCTTTAGGGTTACAGAGAGACTCACACTTGGCTAACTTGACTCACATTTGGAAGCTAAAGCCCAAATGCTCACCAGCTCTAAATGCTTTCCCTCCTCAACTCCTAAGGATCACAAGGAAACTAATGAGCACTTGAGCCAACATAAAGGTCATCAGCAAAGATTATGAATCGTCCTTCATTCTCCAGCATTTTATTTTATTTTATTTTTAATTTTATTTTTATTATTTGCCCAAGGGGTACAGGTCTGTGAATCATCAGGCTTACATCTTTCACAGCATTCACCAAAGCACAAACCCTCCCCAATGTCCATAACCCATCCAGCATTTTAACAAATGCCCAGGAGTGACAAATCCCAACAAGTAAGAATGAGACTCCTTAGGCAGGAAAGCTTATGAATATCATCCAGGGGATGATACATTCCCAGAGGTAGACCCTTATAGTGACTGATCTACTTAATATATTTGAATCTGTCCCCACTTCTCCAGCATCACAGCCACCTCTGCATTCACCTTTGAGATGTCCCAACGTCCCTTTACTAAATTGCCTAGGGGGTATGCCATCTCCACACCATTTATGGAGATAGCATCTTCACAGGCTTGCTCTGTTCTGAAGCACCCAGGTCTGGCCTCATATCGACAACATCCTACTGAGGGGAGAAACTCATGAAGCTACTGCACAAGACATTTGAATTGTGGTCCACACTCAGACTAACAGCAGTTGGGTCACTGCATCCCAAAAGATGCAAGACCTCACCACTTCAGTTGGATTTAGGGGCATCATTTGGTCCTCAGAAGACCACTCCCTACCAGATCGTCAATACCTCTATTCCAGCACTCTCAAACAAGCCTGATACCTACTTGTCTACTTAGCTTCTAGAAGCAGTATCTTCCTCACCTAAACTTTTCATTAAAACCTATTAGGATGATCACAAGAAAATCAACTGAATTTCAATGGTAGGCATCCCAACAACTGGCCCTGGAAGCCACCCCAAATGCCATCCAACTAAGAACACCACTAGTCCCATCTGGTGGTTCCTTTACTGTGGAATCCCTAGCCACTAATTCTCACTTTTTCTGGAAACTCCTAGCCCAGGTCCCTGCATCCAAGGAAGATTGCCCCTTTCCTGGTCTTCATGGCCCTTTGAAGGGTCTTGAGTCCAGGAGAAAGGGAATCCATTTATTCTATGGACCACAGCACCACCATCACATGTGAAGGAATCCAATGGAGAGCTGCTTTTTTCCATCCCATTGCCAAGACATAGCTGATAAAGGATGGGACCCAAAGGTTGGCCACTTTGGCCACTAGAGGATTCCCTCAATAAAGGTGTGTTCATTATTCATGTTTTTACAGACTCTTGGGTAGTAGCTAATGGCCCTACTGTTTGGTCTCATCAATAAGCACAAAATAGATTTCACATTCAGGATTGTTCCCTGTGAGGCTTTCCACATTGGGAATATATTTCTTCTTGCACCTCACATGTTATAATTAACGTCTCCCAAGTCTCAGCTAATGGTAAAAAGTCCCATGGAAAAGGCTCCTTGTAATGCTACAGCTGACCAGTGAGCTCACATTTCTTCTGGAAATTCACATAGCACCCCATTCCCTTGGCCTAAAGGCCCAGTCAACTGGGCCTTTCAACTCTTAAACAGACTGAATGCCATGGCATCTCCATGCCACTAGCTTTAGCTGAACCCCTAACCTCCCAATGTGCTTTTTGTGCCCTATTCTGTCCTGGCATCATGGCCGATGAGGGTTATACCAAGAAGCAAATGCCCCTCCATTCATTAGCAAAGTGATTTTATTGGGCCGTTGCCCCAATCTGCAGGCACAAATTACTGTGTCCTCACAGTGTTTAACAATTATGTGGGCTTACTTTGGGCTTACTCTTTCTAGCATGCTACTCCAGATGCCACTATTTTAAGTCTCACCAAAACTCCGTTAGTTCCCTTTGGGTCCCCACAACGGATGCACTCTGATCGGGATACACACACTCATTCAATGTACGCATGGGTCTTACCAACAAGGCATCATTGAGGATTTCCCTTTTTCTATTGTCCATAGGCAACAGCCCTAGTAAAAATCCTAATAAAGAGATAAAAGAGCATTCTCAAAGATGCTTTTAAAATTATAAAATGAATAATGTTTCCAAATGGATCTCTCTTGTGCCCTCTGCCTTGGTTACTTCAACTCCCAAATTTTAGGTCTTATGTCATGCTACCAGACTGGAGGTAGGGTCCCTCTTCTCCTCATTCTAGCCACAAAAGGGTACACTCCCTACTTACTGATTTACAATACCCAAATAGAATTCCCCTTCCCACTTAACAACTCCCCATTCTGCCATCCATTCTCAAACCTGGTGCCCACTTTGGGGCTGATAATACATTGGTCCCACTGAAAATGCAGGTCTAACACTCAAACAGGCTGTCTATATACCAAATCCTGGTGTCCCTCACAATGACAGCTTGGGGTTTTTTTTTTTCAAGATTTTATTCATTTATTTGACACAGAGAGAGAGAGAGAGAGAGAGAGAGAGAGAGAGAGAGAGCAGGAGAGGGAATACAAGCAGGGGGAGAGGGAGAAGCAGGCTTCCCACGGAGCAGGGAGCCTGATGCAGGGCTCAATCCCAGGACCCTGGGATCATGATCTGAGCCGAAGGCAGACGCTTAATGACTGAGCCACCCAGGTGCCCAGAATGACAGTTTCAAAGGTATTGACTAACTAGAGGACCACCTTTATAGGAAACAGAAGCCTTGGTGCCCTCTTTTAAATTCTAACTGCAAGTCTCATCACAATCTTTGGTATAACAGATACATATTTAGTTATTTTCAATTGTGTAACATAGACTCACTACCCCCTATAACTGTGTGGACCTCTCAATGAGGAAAGAAAGACCTTAAATTAGTTCTCAGTGTCAACATTCTTAAATAGGTTGCCTTCTCTGACTCTACCCCATTATGGCAGTTAGAATGAGGGCTTACCACAGGATTCAGGATTGCAATGCCCATGCTCTCAGAGTAATAGAAAATAAGACATGACTCCACACTCCCAGAGCCAAAAAGATACTACATGTCAGTCGTTCTTGTAATAATTTCTCAAACGTAAAACTTAGCCTCATGGTCTTAGGGTTCCCCACAAACATGTAAGACGTCTACAAAACTCCTGCATCCTAACCACTCCTGCTCTTTGTTCCAGAACTTTTCCTGGAGAGCCATCCTCCCCTCCTCCAACCTGAGACGACCTTATTTCTATGATTAATAAATGTTTCTTTGGTCATACCAAATGGCTGTCATCACAAACTTCAATAGTAGAACCTAAGCCCAGGAGGGGAGGGAGCTCCACCCCATGCTGTGGTGGAGTTTCTACCCAGGCCATTACAGAAGGTGTAAAAGGTTGTCTCAGTGGGGTTTTCCCTAATGACTAATGATGTCAAACTTTTTTTTTTCAAATGCTTATTAGCCATCTCAATATCTTGATTTTTTTTTAGATTTTTATTTATTTCTCTGACAGAAAAAGAGATCACAAGTAGGCAGAGAGGTAAGCAGAGGGAGAGGAGGAAGCAGGCTCCCTGCTGAGCAGAGAGCCAGATGTGGGACTCTATCCCAGGACCCTGAGATCATGACCTGAGCAGAAGGCAGAGGCTTTAACCCACTGAGCAATCCAGGCGCCCCTCAATATCTTCTTTAATAAAATATCTACTCCAATCTTCTACCCATTTTTAAATTGGGTTGTTTGTCTTCTTGTTATTGAGTTGTAAGAGTTCTTTATATATTCTGAATACAACTCTTTTGCTAAATATATAATTCACAAATATTCTCTCCCAGTTTGTGACTCAAATTTTCATATCTCAATGGCGTATGTGGAAGCAGAAAAGTTTTTAATTTTGATAAAGTATAATTTATCAATTTTTCCTCTATCGATTACACATTTCATGTTGTAATGTGATCCTGTAATTTTTCCTGATCCAAGGCCATGAAAATTTTCTGTTTCCTTCCAGAAGGCATATAGTTTTACCTCTTAAGTCTATGACCCATGTTGAGACAATTTTTTATGTATGGTGTGAGGTGAGAATGTAAACTTATCTGTTTGCATGTAGACATCTAATTACACATAGACGCTATCCTCACTTTACCATCTGAAAGCCCCACTTCCAAATCTGTACATTAAGTTTCATTTTACATAATTTGTCATGTTGAATAGAATTGCACATATTTCAAAACAAACTTACATGAAAGTTCCACACTTGAAACTATCCCCAAACAGCAGCTCTATTCTGATTTTTATTCTTTTCAGAGAAAAGGTGATATAAAACAATCTTCTAAATGTGACACGTCTCACTGGCAACCACTCTTATGGAAAATGGAGGAAATCTTACACTATTCAAAATTTTGTAAAATCCAGATTTTTTTTTCAGAGTGTTAGAATTTTTTCTAAGAAACTAGCCCACAGTTTACATTTATTTGTACTTAACATACCAAATAATCAAGTCTCTTATGTGGAAACTTCCCAGTTCAGAATTTTGGCCTAAAAGGATCTTCCACCAAAAGCCCAGTATAAACCCGAGTAATGCTGAATTTTTGCTTTGAACATGCATTTTTTAAAAATCATTATGTATCAAAATGTACATTTCTATGAAAAGTTTCCAATGCTCTGTGGTTTTACAAAGGGTTTTCAAAACCCCACAAAAGCAGGGGTTCTAAGATGGACTGCAGAAATATATGATTACTAATGTCTAAATTTTTATTAGAAAAAAATTTTCTAAGTACAAATATCATAAGGCAATGTCTGCTTATTAAAATTCTATGTAAATGTAAATTTTCCCTTTAAGAAATTATTATAGACCTGAGTTTTCAATCCTCCAGGCTCAATCCATCCTCCTCTAATCATAAAATTTTATTTTACCTACTTACACACAAGTGCACAACTATAAAATTAAGTTTTATCACGATATTTTACCATGTAAAACTCACTACATCTCAAAATGCAATATGATAAAGTATACCCCCCTAAACCTAGTACTATTATTTAGAAAGGGCAAGAAGGCTCAAATCTCAACATGTTGGGCTTTCAGATTATGGTGGGGATACCATGGTGAAAGAAACAGACAAGGCACAGACCTCACTGATTTTCAATCCATTGCATGAGTAATATTTCCAGACAAGAAAACATGAGTACTTTGGTAATCCCGAAATGAATGGGAAGCGTTGGATGGATCACCAAATCAAAAACACAAAAATCTGTCCACAAACTTAATGCACAAATAGTAAAGCTATGCTGACAAATATAAACATGTAAAATATGGGTGGTTTCCCTGAAACAATAAAGCAGCAAATATATTATAAAATACATACCAAAGCACTAAAAGATACATTCCAAACACAAAGCATTGAGATCACACATTATGTCCCACAGAGTAAGGAAATGATGAGATATAATAAAAAAATACAGCCGACATTGGGTACCTGGTAGCTCTGTCAGTTAAGCGTCTGCCTTTGGCTCAGGTCATAATTCCAGGGTCCTGGGATGGAGTCCCTCATCTGGCTCCCTGCTCAATAGAGAGTCTGCTTCTCCTTTTCCCCCTGCTGTGCGCACTCTCTCTCTCTCTCTCTCTCTCTCTCACTCTCTTTCAAATAAATAAAAATCTTTAAGAAAAAAAAATAATACAGCTGACCCTTGAACCACACAAAGGTTGGGGCACCAACCCGTGTACTCAAAAATCCATGTATAACTTTTGACTCTCCAAAAACATAATTACTGATAGCCTAGTGTTGACCAGAAGTCTTATACATAACAGTCAAGTAACAAATATTTTGTATATGTATTATATACTGTGCAAAAATTAACAAAGGGAAAGCTCACTAGAATGGAGATAGGAGGGGGAGCTCTCACGCCCTACCACTGGCCCTCAATTGCAGCCCCACAAGAAGGGATGGACCTGCGCTTGGATATCACTTTACTAGCTGGCTGGGGGAAGACAGGCTTAACTCCTCCCACTGGCCAAAGCCCAGCCAATGAGAGATCATCACAATTTAGCCAATGAAAAGCCACTATACTTTCAGCTCCCAGTTTACTCCAATGGGCTTTTTGTTTATAACAGCATTCCTGACTTTACTCTCTCCTCTACAAAAGGGCATTCTTCTCCTTTGTTCAGTGGACTTGTCTAAGGTTTGGGGTGGTTTGCTTGTCCTTGATTGCAATTCTCTGCTATTCCTGAATAAACCCATTTTTGCTGATAAAAAACCAAAAGCTTTAATTTTAAGGTTACCAACTGTATTTTTACAATACAGACAGCTAGAGAGAAGAAAATGTTATTAAGAAAATAATAGGGAAGAGAAAATATACTTACAGTACTATACTATATTTATCGAAAAAAAAAACACCTGTGTATAAGTGAACCCACACAGTTCAAACACATGATATTCTAGGATCAACTGACTGTCTATGGTACATTGAATATATTCTCCAAAGGCCACGTGCAAAGGTACCACTTCATTCCAACTGAGATTCCAGTGAGAGATTTTAATCATTTTCAAAATGAATGGTTTTTGCAACCTATAACTCCAATTTCCTGGAATACTAGTTTAAAAATTATATGCTGGAGAATCCTAGTGCTTCTACAATAACATAACAATAATAAGATAATGGAAATTATTTTACAATAATTTCAAAAGCCCAGGTTATGCCCTATAAAATTGTCTTTAGAAATAATTATGCCCACGGATATGAATGTTCTCAAGAATTACTGACTGATTATCTTAAGCATGCACAAATCATTCTTCATACTTTGTGACACAACGTTTTTCAAATCTGTGAATGAGAGCAAATTTTGCCACTCCAAGATCTGCCTCTTTGGCATATTGATTATTTTAAGCTGGTTATTTTTAAGAAATGGAAGACACAGGGGAAGCTCTGAAAACTGAATACAAGTTACCCATTGGCAAGAGACATTTACATTTATAAGGGAACTCTCTGTTTTTAAGGGTATCTCCCTTTCTGTAGCAGGAAAAGAGGGATAACTCAATCTCTAGAAACTCTTACCAATAAAGAAGGCAGCAACTTAAATCTGCACAACCATACCCTTGTTTAAGGTGCTTTTCCGGGTACCCTCCCATAACTGCTTCCCTACCCCCAACATCTTTTTGTCTTTAGTTGAAGACAGTATTTAAAAGTACTGATATTTAAAGTGGCTTTGGCCACTTCAGAGGGTTACTCAGTCTTTCTGGGTCTCTGCCATTTACATGCTACCAAATTTTTGCTCTTACCCTGTTAACCTGTTGTATATCAATTTAATTACTTGACCAGCCAAAAAATCTTGACAGGAAGAAAGAATTTTTCCACTGCTCCCTTTGAGGATAAGATAGACAAGATAGACCTAAGTGTCCTTATAGAGAGCAAGATGGAGTCACTCCTGTCAAGCAGTGACGTAAGTAACCAAGGGTGTTACAGGGAAGACCAGATATCATGAAACCAATACAGGTTGACAACTCCCAGAACTGATAACCAGCAGAACCAGAAGAGGCCTGCAAAGGCCCAAGACTAATTAAACACCTTTAAAAGGCGGGAGGACTTTTGCAGCCCGGGGTCAGACTCTCCAGACACAGACCCTTTCATGTTTGACCACATTGAAAAGGCAACTGCCACCAAAGGCTCTGTTCGATTGATCTCTGAACACAATAGAGATGGTCCACTGCTTGAACACAGTAAGCAGGAAGCTCCGAGAGCTGCCCAGACCACACCAAGTCCTCATCCAACTGCATGCTCATGGACTGTCTCCATGTTTGGTTTGTGAAATTCTTACCTCTTGTTGTACCTTCTTTGCTGTGTGCCATAGAACTGCGCTTTGCTCTGTGTGATGTGGATGAAGCCAAGTTGCATGCATAGTGAAATGGAGTCCTGAGCCTGCTTTATGATTATGCTCACCTTGCTTTATGACTGAATAAAGCTGACGTTGTGGAAAGATACAACTCATAGATGGGTCTGCCTAGCTGGCTCGTGTCAGACCTGGCCTAACTAACTTCCTAAGTGGGTACAGATAAATCTACTACAGCAATAATCATCTTCTTAATGGTAAAAGCAGCCGTAAATCCAGACATCACTGGGATGCAAGAACACTTTTCTCAAGCTTACTCATGGCGTTCAGCAGCTCTTTCCAGGGATTCTTTGTCTGCCCCCCGAAGAGAGGCTGCGGGACCTCTGCACCCCGAAACCACCAAGCAGCTAATATAAGTGGCTCTAGAAACAATCAGTGTACCTGGTGGAGGAAGAGATATAATTATTTCCTTTTCTTCTCTCTATGTCTCTTCTGCTGTGTGCAGGCCTCTCCCCGCTCTATGCTTCTGTTAGCGCCTCACCTCCTGAAATGCTTATGCTTCTCTGTAACTCCTGAAGAAAAGCTTCTTTCCTATGACCAGGCAGAGTGAGACGACTTCTGTTGTTTCACTTTCACCCTGATGCCTGTCAGCTCAAGGAAACTGTCTATTAAGAGCACACTGAATTAATACACAAGCCCAGACAGCACACAGGTCACCCTGACCAGTGTCGCGACGGAACCACCTTCGCTGTGACACCCATGGGTGAACCAACAGTCCTGTTGGTGGCACGTTACGCCTCCAGCCATGAGAAGACACATCCTGCCTGCTCATGGAGAGAGGCCTGCAACGGAAGTTGTAGAGTCGTAGGAGCCTCTAATAGGACATAAAAGTCCACCCCCGACCACCTCTGAGGCGACAGTGGGACAGTGAGACACCATTTCTTCCTGAACGCCAGATCTCCTCATCCACCTACCCCACAAAGCCAGGGAAATGGCAGGACATTTCTGCGTGTCCCTCAGGCCCAGCGTGGCTTGCCCGCCCACACGTCCAAGAGCCCACGGGAACCCAGTAGGGCCTGCAGCCCATGTCTGGGACTGCTCCCCTCCCCCCCCCGACAAGTGTGTCCTGCAGCTCTCACTGGACCTCAGGACCCCCGGTGATCCCCATCACAGTGGACCTGGAGAACTCACTACAAGCCTGAGAAAGGAGGGCTCTAATGAAGACACAGGATGAGGAAATAGAAAAAAGAGGCAGAATGCAAGATTTAAAGCCTCGTTTCAAATTATTTCAGAAATCAAACTCAAAGCAACTTTAAAGCATACTGAATGTTTAAAATCAGGACACGTATGGTATCCTTACTCCTAAAAGCAAAGGAGGAAAGATACCAAAGTGAAATACATTGTTCTCAAAAATACAGTTCGGTGGCCTTCATGTATCTGGAGGGTATGGTGGAGAGGAAAGGGGTAAAAGAGAGAGAAAAGTCACTGTTGCAGACTTATGCTTAGCTATGCAGCCCTTTTACAAGGTCTAGTACACGCTTGTCTTGAATTTCCAGAGCTCACAATTATGATCCCAGTATGAATACAAACAACAAGAAAAAGTCCAATGAAACATGATTACAACTTGTAGTATAAGACAGTAGAGAGACAACAGCACCTGGTTCTCTCCCTTCCAGACTATTCACATTCTCATGGAAGTACAGAAGTCTACACAAGACGACAACCACACATCTCGATGGCAACAGATGACTGCTTCAGAAATGTGTCAGATGCAGGGAAGAAATGCTGTTACCAAGAGGGCATACGGAACCCCACGGAGAAATTACCAGCAGGTGATGAAGCAGCAGGTCCAGGGAGAAAAAAATTAGGGTGGCTTTGACCTTCCTCCCACTGTCTGCCTCTCTTTGCCTGAGCAGAGAGTGCCTGCCCCAACCAGAAAGTCAGGTGGCTGTTCCCACACATGAGGGACCTGCTTCCTGAGACAGCAGAGTCTGTCTGGTGCTGCTGAGCCAAGTCCTCATTCACGGCTCCCTTTCTGCATTCTCCTAAGATTCTATCTATGCACAGTCTATTATATTATTTTATATTACATTATATTATATTATACTATACTATACTATATTATTATATTATATTATATTATATCATAAAACACTGAAGGGAGGGAAGGGGACAGGAAGGGGCATCAATCCTCATGCTCTGGGATGTAAAGGGGGCGGCAGCTATGGGGAGAGCCCCAGGGCCCTAGCCCTGGGTTTCAGGCAACATTTATCAGGTACCATGTCCAGGTTGAATCAGACAACCCAGAAATACATGCCCTTTCTGGCACTCATGAGATATACATGCCCTTTCTGGCACTCATGAGATCAACATGTGGGAGCAAGAGACAGATTTGAGGTCTGGTCTTTACAAATTCACATGGCTATTTGAGACAAGAATTGCTGAAAACTTCCCTAATCTGGGGAAGAAAACAGACATCCAAATCCAGGAGGCACAGAGAACACTCAACAAAAGCAGGCCAACATTAAGACATATTGTAATTAAATTTTCAAAATATCATGATAAAGAAAAAATTCTTGAGAGCAGCAAGACACGGGCACCTGGGTGGTGCAATCGGTGAAGGAGCCAACTCTTGATTTTAGCTCAGGTCGTGATCTCACAGTCATGGGATTGAGCCCCATGTCAGGCTCCCTCCTCAGCAGGGATCTGCTTCAGGATATGCTCTCTCTCTCTCTCCCTCTATCCCTCCCCCCAACTCTCTCTCTCTCAAATAACTCTTTTTCTTTCTTTCTTTCTTTTTTTTTTTGAGGAAACAGCAAGACAAAAGAAGCCCTTAACTTACGGGGTGCCTGGGTGGCTCAGTGGGTTAAGCCTCTGCCTTCAGCTTAGGTCATGATATTGGGGTCCTAGGATTGAGCCCCACATCGGGGTCTCTGCTCAGTGGGGAGCCTGCTTCCCCCCCCTCTCTCTGTCTGCCTCTCTGCCTACTTGTGACCTCTCTCTGTCAAATAAATACATAAAATCTTTTTTAAAGAAGAAGAAGAAGAAGAAGAAGAAGAAGAAGAAGAAGAAGAAGAAGAAGAAGAAGAAGCCGTTTACTTACAAAGGAAAACCCATAGGCTAGCTGGAGATTTCTCAACAGAAACTTAGCAAGTATGACATATTCAAAGTGCTGAATGGGAAAAATCTGCAGCCAAGAATACTCTATCCAGCAAGGTTATCATTCAGAATAGGAGAGATAAAAGTTTCCCAGACAAAACTAAAGGTGTTTATGACAACTAAATCAGCCCTACAAGAAATATTAAAAAGGACTCTGAGTGGAATGGAAAGACTAAAAGTGACAAAGACAAGAAAGGATCAGAGAAAATCTCCAGAAACAATGACAAAACAAGATTAAAATGACAAGAAATACACAGCTATCAATAATTACTCTGAACATAAGTGGACAAAATGCTCCAATGAAAAGACACAGGGTATCAGAATGCACAAAAAACAAGACCCATCTATATGCTGCCTATAAGAGATTCGTTTTAGACCTAAAGACACCTGCGGATTGAAAGTGGGGGATGGAGAAACATTCATCGTGCAAATGGATTTGGAAAGAAAGTCAGAGTAGCAAGATTTACATCAGACAAAAATAGACTTTAAAACAAAGACTGTAACAAGAAACAAAGAAGGACACTATCTCATAATATAGAGGAAAACCAACAAGAAGATCTAACAATTGTAATTATTTATGTACCCAACATGGGAGGATACAAATATATTAAATAGTAACAAACATAAAGAAACTAATTGATAATAATACAATGATAGTAGGGGACTTTAACATCCCACTTACATCAATGGACAGACCATCTAAACAGAAAATCAACAAGGAAACAGTGGCTTTGAATTGCACACTGAACCAGATGAATTTAACAGATATATTCAGAACATTCCATCCTAAAACAGCAGAGTATACATTCTTTTCAAGTGCACATGGGACATTCCCTAGAAAAGATCATATATTAGGTCACAATCAAGCCTCAACAAAGACAAAAACACTGAGATCATACCATGCATCTTTTCTGACCACAAAGCTATGAAACCTGTAGTCAACCAGAAGAAAAAATTTGGAAAGACCACAAATACATGGAGATTAAATAACATGCTGCTAAACAATGAATGGGTCAAACAAGAAATCAAAGAGGAAATTTAAAAATACATGGAGGGAGAACCTGGGTGGCTCAGTAGTTTAGCATCTGACTCTTGATTTCAGCTGAGGTCATGAGCTCAGGGTCATGATTTGAGCCCTGTGTTGGACTCATGCTGGGCATGCAGCCTGCATAAGATTCTGTCTCCCCCCGCCTCCCTCCCCTATCCCTGCTGCTTCACATGTTCTCTCTTTCTAAAAAATAATAAGAATAAAAAAAATTTTTTTTAAATACATGGCAACAAAAGAAAATGGAAACACAACAGTTCAAAACCTTCGGGATGCAGCAAAAGTGGTCCTAAGAGAGAAGTATATAGCAATACAGGCCTACCTCAAGAAGCAAGAAAAATCTCAAACAACCTAACTTTATACTTAAAGGGACTAAATAATAATAATAAACAAAAAAAATCAAGTGAAGCCTAAAGCCAGTAGAAGGAAATAATGAAGATCAGAGCATAAATAAATGATATAGAAACTAAAAAACAATAGAACAGAATGATGAAACCAGGAGCTAGTTCTTTGAAAAAATTAATAAAATTGATAAATCCCTAACCAGGCTTATCAAAAGAAAGGTGATCACAGTGCCTGGGTGGCTCAGTTGGTTAAGCATCTAACTCTTGGTTTCAGCTTAAGTCATGATCACAGGGCCGTGACTGAGCCCCACGTTGGGCTCCACTCTGGGCATGAAGCCTGCTTAAGATTTTCTCTCTCTCTCTCTCTCTTCTCTCCCTTGCTCTCTGCCCCTCTCCCACTCACATTCTCTTTCTCTCTCTCAAGAAAGAAAGAAAGAAAAAAAGAAAGAAAGAAGAAAGGACCCAAATAAATAAAATCACAAATGAAACAGGAAATAACACCAACACCACAGAAATACAATTATCAGAGATTATGAAAAACTATATGCCAACAAATTGGACAAACTGGAAGAAATGGATAAATTTCCAGAAACATACAAATTACCAAAACTGAAATAAGAAGAAATAGAACAGACTGATAACCAGCAAAGAAACTGAATCAGTAATTTAAAAATCTCCCAACAAACAAAAGTCCAGGGCCAGATGTCTTCACAGGAAAGTTCTACTAAATATTTAAAGAAGAGTTAATATCTACTCTTCTCAAGCTATTCCAAAAAAAGAAAAGGAAAAGAAAGAAAAGGAAGGAAAACTTCCAAATTCATTCTATGAGGCCAGCATTACCCTGATACCAAAACCAGGCAAAGCCTCCACTAAAAAAAGAAAACCACAGGCTAATATCCCTGACAAAAATGGATGCAAAAATTCTCAATACATGCTAGCAAACTAAATCCAGTAAGACATTAAAAGAATTATTCACTATAGTTAAGTGGGATTTATTCCTGGGTTGCAAGTATGGATCAATATTCATAAATCAATTAACGTGATATACCACATTAATAAAAGAAATGATAAGAACCATATGATCCTCTCAATAGTTACAGAAAAGACATTTGAAAAAACTACAACATCCATTCATGATAAGAAACCTCAACAAAGTAGGTTTACAGGGAACATACCTCAATATAATCAATGTAAGAAAAACCCAGAGCTAATACCATCTTCAATGGGAAAAAACTGAGAGCTTTTCCTCTATGGTCAGAAACAAAACAGGAATGTCCACCCTCACCCATTATTTAACATAGTACTTGAAGTCCTAGCCACATTAATCAGACAACAGAAAAGAAATAAAAGGCATCCAAATTGGCAAGGAAGAAGCAAAATTTTCACTATTTGCAGATGACATGATACTACTTGCAAAGAACCTGAACGACTCCACCAAAAACTGCTAGAACTGATACACAAATTCAGTAAAGTTGTATGATACAAGATCAATGTACAAAAATCTGTTCCATTTCTATACACCAATTATGAAGCAGCAGAAAGATAAATTAAGGAATAGATCCCATTTACAATAGCACTAAAAAACATAAGATACTTAGCAATAAACCTAACCAGAGAGGTAAAAGATCTGTACTTCAAAAACCATAAAACACTGATGAAAGAAACTGAAGAGGATGCAAAGAAATGGAAAGACATTCCATGCTCATGGGTCAGAAGAGCAAATACTGATTTTTTAAAAAGATTTTATTTATTTATTTGAGAAAGAGATAGAGAGAGAGAGCATGAGAGGGGAAAAGGTCAGTGGGAGAAGCAGACTCCCCATGGAGCTGGTAGCCCGATGTGGGACTCAATCCCAGGACTCCAGGATCATGACCTGAGCCAAAGGCAGTCACTTAACCAACTGAGCCACCCAGGCACCCCAAGAACAAATATTGTTAACATGTCTATACTACCCAAAGCAATCTACACATTTAATACATTCCCTATCAAAATACTAACAGCAGGACGCCTAGGTGGCTCAGTTGGTTAAGCGATAGCCTTCAGCTCAGGTCATGATCCCTGAGTCCCGGGATCGAGTCCCACATCGGGCTCCCAGCTCCATGGGGAGTCTGCTTCTCTCTCTGACCTTCTCCCCTCTCATGCTCGCTCTCTCTCAAATAAATAAATAAAATCTTTTTAAAAAATACTAACAGCATTTTTCTCAGAACCAGAACAAAATGTATATGTACAAAGACCCTGAATAGCAAAAGCAACCTTAAAAAGGAAAAGTGAACCTAGAGACATCACAATTCCAGACATCAAGTTATATTACAAAGCTGTAGTGATCAAAACAGTACAGCATTGGCATAAAAAGTAGACACAAAGATCAAGAGAACAGAATAGAAAACCCAGAAATGAACCCACACCTATACAATCAATTAACTTTTGACAAAGTAGGAAAGAATACCCAATGGGAAAAAGACAGTCTCTTCAACATGGTGTTGAGGAGACTGGACAGCAACATGCAAAAGAATGAAACTGGACTACTGCCTTACGCCATACACAAAAATAAATTCGAAATAATTACATAAATGTGAGATATGAAACCATTAAATCCTACAGGAGAACACAGGCAGTAACCTCTCTAACGTTGGCTGTAGCAAATTCTTTCTAGATATGTTTCCTGAGGCAAGGGAAGCAAAATCAAAAATAAACTATTAGAACTACATCAAAATAAAAAGCTTCTACACAATGAAGAAAATAATCACCAAAACTAAAAGGCAACCCATGGAATGAGAGAAATATTTGCAAATGACATATCTGATAAAGGGTTAATATCCAAAATATATAAAGAACTTATAAAACTAAACACTCTGGGGCACCTGGGTGGCTCAGTACGTTAAGCATCTACCTTCAGTTCAGGTCATGATCCCAGGGTCCTGAGATCAAGCCCCACATCAGGCTCTCTGCTCAGGAGGGAACCTGCTTCTCCCTCTCCCTGCTACTCCCCCTGCTTGTGCACTTGTGCTCTCTCTCTCTGTCAAATAAACAAAATCTTAAAAGAAAACCTCAACACACCCAAAACCAATAAAAAAAATGGAGCGAAGCCATGAACAAACATTTTTCCAAAGAACACATACAGATGGCCAACAGACACCTGAAAAGATGCTCAACATCACTGACTATCAGGTGATGTACAGAAATGCTGAATCACTAAATTGTACACCTGAAACTAGTATTACACTGTATGTTACCTAACTGGAATTTAAATAAAACTTAAAAAAAATTCTCTAACTTGGCAGAACACTGTTCTCAAGGTGTAAGGGAAAATCATACTTTTTTTTTACTATATTTGAACAATATTTACTATTAGATGCAGAAGAAATCCTTAGAAAGCATTTGCTTTGCATTCTCAATAAAATACGAGAAAACTAGAAGAAATGAAGGGTGAGGTGCATTAAAAGCATACTTAAATGCTTCCTAAGATGTAAACTTATGTGATAAGATGCAGGCTGAGATGAGAAAAAAATTGTAAAGAATAAAAATGGAATAGATGTGCTGTTTTAGACAGGGCAAAACAGAGAATTGACACTACAGAAAAATCGTTCAGAAATGTAGAGGACAGATTTGAGAGGTAATCCCAGAGGACAGAGGAAAGGGACAAAGAGAAACCCGAAATCAGAAAAAGAAATAAAATCATTTACATGGAAAGGCAATGGTGGGGAAGAGGTTCAGCACTGGATGACAGAAAATGAAGACTCGCTTCACAGAATACAACCAGAATATGCGGAACACATCACATAATCCATTATAGGATACCAAATAGAATAAATAGAAACAAAATAGAGTAACTGGGCCAGTGAATTAAAAAGGCTTACAGGGGGTCCTGGGTGGCTCAGTGGGTTAAAGCCTCTGTCTTCGGCTCAGGTCATGATCTCTCTCGGGGTCCTGGGATCGAGCCCCACATCGGACTCCCTGCTTGGCAGGGAGCCTGCTTCCTCCTCTCTCTCTGCCTGCCTCTCTGCCTACCTGTGATCTCTCTCTCGCTGTCAAATAAGTTAATAAAATCTTTTTAAATAAATAAATAAATAAATAAATAAATAAATAAATAAATAAATAAAATTAAAAAATAAAAAGGCTTACAGGACAAAGTTAACCAAAAGAGGTCACTGAAAAGACATACTGCTGTAAATTTAACAGCAACAAAGAAAGAAAAGAACATCCCTCTCAGGATCTATAACACACAAAAAATCAAACAAGTTACTTTTGAAAAAATAAAAGTTAGCATTGCTCTTATTTGTTTCTCAGGGCCCTAAAAGGCAGAAAATAGAAAAATAGAAATCTTACAAAAATTTTAAGGCCCCCCACCAAAGTGGAGTCGTGATGTAGTAATTCAGTACTCATATGTGAAAAATAAGAATTGCATCCTTAAATATCTGAAGCTTCAGAAACACCATCATCCACCTTCTAAGGCTAAAATGTTCTAAGATTTATGCCAGCTGACCAAGAAAGCAATGGAAACAAAGAACTGAAGAAGTGGGGCGAGGCTCATTTACAATGGCATTGAACACTGAATGTTTACAATGGCATTGAGTATTGAAGAACAGAAAAGAAAATCTAAACAGTATTTCTAGATTTGTTGGGGTTTAAGATTTTATTTATTTATTTGAGAGACAGAGAGTGAGCTCCAGAGAAAGCATGAGTAGGGGGAGGGGCAGAGGAAAAGGGAGAAGCAGACTCCCTGCTGAGCTGAGCAGGGAGCCCAACGCAGGGCTGCAGGGCTTGCTTGGGCTCAATCCCAGGACCCTGGGATCATGACCTGAGCCAAAAGCAGATGTGTAACCAACTGAGCCACTCAGGTACCCCAGTATTTCTAGATTTGTAAATAAGAGCTTAATTCAAATTAAGAAAAAAAGAATTTGCAAAGGCAAAAGTACATGATAGAATAATAATAACTTCATAAGAGCCCACCCCTTTTACCACTTGCCAAAAGAAGTTCTAGGACGAGTAAAGGTTCAAGTATTTTAAAATGCACTTAAAATATACACTTATCTCAGCATAGAAAATACATCAATAAATGAACTTTTAAGTTTATCAATTCAGAAGCAGAATTGGGAAAGAAAAGTAGATATAAGTGATAGAATACAGAAAGGTTGAAAACTTGTACAGATTAAATAACCACAGACAAAATTAAATGTTACCTAAATTAGAAAATCAATTTAAATGCATGGTAAAGAAAAGTTTTACACTTTTAATATTTATAAATCTCTTGTAAATCTGTAAGAAAATCGAGAATCTTTTTTAAAGATTTTATTTATTTATTTGAAAGAGAGAGAATCAGCACACACCCAGGGGGAGGGGCAGAGGGAGAGACTCTCAAGCAGGCTGCTAGCATACTGCCTGGAGCATGAGGCAGGACTCAATCTCAGGACCCTGAGATCATAACGTGAACAGAAACCAAGAGTTCAGACACTTAACCAACTGAGCCAACCAGGCACCCCAGAAAACAGAGTATCTTGCTAGAAAGATAGATAAGAGTATGAATAGCCAACCTAGAAAGTAAAATTGAAAAATATCTTAAAAATTAAGCACAACAGTAAACAAAGTAAGACATCAATAAAATTATTATGTCTTGAGAGTGAAACTAAAAAAATTAAAAGAAACTCTAATACACAGAACTGTCAGGAGTTTGAGTCAATGGTCACTCTCCTACACTGCTAACAGGAATATAAACTGAAACCATTGTTGTTGGACAAGTCATAGCAACATTTTAAAATTTCCTATATTCTTTTATCTAACCCTCCACTTCTATGAATTTATCTGAATAATCAAGAATATGTGCAAGGGTATAAAGTTGTTCATATGACAGTGTGCCTGGGTGGCTCAGCTGATTAACTGACAGACTTCAGCTCAGGTCATGATCCTGGAGTCCCAGGATCTAGTCCTGCATCAGGCTCCCCCCTCAGCAGGGAGTCTGTTTCTCCCTCTGACCCTCCCATCTCTCATCCCCCCCCCAAATACATAAATAAAATCTTTAAAAAAATAAAGTTGTTCATATGAAAGTATAAATCAAAATAAAAAATAATAAATAACCCGACTATACAAAAGGCAAGACTAAATTATGGTAGGTGCACACATTCAAATACCATATTCTAAAAATTATGTTGCAGAAAGACTAATGACATGAAGAAAAGTTCAGATGTTGTTAAAAAAGTTTTACTAACCCCTACCAAAATATCCATAGCAAAATTGCCAAATATGTGCATACAAAGTTATTGAAAATAAGAGTAGTACCCATCTTTTGGACACTGAAATGACAGGCAGTTTTCTTTTTCTTTGTACTCATCTAAAAATCATGCAATAAAGTCTCCGCAGTAGCACTTGCTACAATAATGAGTTGGGATGTAACACAACTGACTTTTGATGTCTGCCCTTCGTGGAAGCCCAGGTCTCAAACGGAAAAGTCCAAGTTGTACTGCAGGAAGAAAGCGTCATAGGGAGCAGAAAGATAGCCCACTCAGGAAAATAGCAAGTAAACCTCTCTAGGAAAGCAGAGAAGTAGAAGTACAGTTCCCACATCTTTGGAAAACTCATAGTCCAGTCATGCCTGATGGGGCAATGAAATGGACAGTAAGTACCCGAACATTTAAAGCATAGCTGCTGCTCTCCAGGAAATCCCAGCTGGCCATAGATCCTGAACCATTAACGTGGATGTTAAAGCCAGAATGGACACCCCCACTCACAGGCGCCAAGCCACAACCAGGACCTGGATACTTCCATGGAAGGACCGTGGAATTCCAAGCCAGATAGTTACACAGACTTGCTCCAGCTACATGATTAACACCACTGATAGTCCAATCTCTTACTTCTGATGATTGAATATTTGAGGACTAACTTATGACATTATAGAAGATTTTACTGATTTCTTTTATAATCAAAAATGAAATTAATAGTAAGAAAGAATATCTGATTAGTATTTTTTTAATTCCAACCACCTGAAAATTTAAAAGTACTCTTCTACGTCACTTATTTTGAGATAAAAATTATTTAAAATTTTAGTGTAATTATAGGGGCACCTGGCTGGCTCAGTCTTTGGAGCATGCAACTCTTGATCTCAGGATTGTGATGTTGAGCCCCACATTGGGTGTACTTAAAAAAAATAAAAACTTTAAAAAAATAAATGTAATTATAAACATTTTAAAATACATTTTTAAAAATCAGAACACTATGTATCCAAAATTAAGGAACAGATCCAAAGCTGCATTCAAAGGAAAATTCATAGCAGTAAACATTCTCTTACAAAGAAAAACAGAAAAATAAATAAAGCATTCACTTCAAGGCATTAAATTGAAAAAAAAGGAATGATTTTTAAAAGACAAAGGTAATGCAAAGGAAACAACAACAAGGAAAACATATCAGAATTGAGAAATAAATCCAAGACCTGGCTGTATGAAAAACAAACCCATGACAGACTTTGACACAGCTTATTAGAAAGACAAAGCATCCATTGTAATGGAGTTATATTTTGAAAATTATTATTAAATTTTTCTCTTTTGCCTTCTGACTTTGACATAACTTTTCCCTCAGTCATTTTAAAGCATCCTTTGGGGGATTCTGGACAGATAAAAACTTGTTACTGAAAAAATGCAAAGAGAAAGGATAAAGTGATATTCAGCTTTAGTCAAGCAAAATAAGATATGCTACAGCCTCAGGAAGAGATTTCCAGATTCTTCTCATTCTCCTTCTTTAGCACATTAACCACCTTACTTGGAAGAAACAGCTCCTGGAGCTTTCTCAATCTTTTCACTCCTGGTCTCCATGAATTACCATTAAGGTTAGGTTTGAATTCGGCCTGGAGGTTTGAGTCAGGACAAAAGAAAATATGAGGGCCTGGGATAGCCTGCACATTCCCAACTGGGACCAGAGGTGGAAAGAAGGCAGAGAAAGGAAGAGGAGAGCTCTGGCTTGGGAACAGAAAGGTAAGGGTAACCACAAATGTAGAGGGAAGTTGGCCTCCTTCCCCAGTGAGGACTCTGAGAAGAGACCACTTCTTGGACAGCCTCCCATCCTGAAATTAACTTAGATTAGGGTCACATGTACTTCATGGGGCAAGTAGAGAGAGGCCCTATATTTAATTTCCTGAACGAGTCTCGGTTCTTATATGTTTAGATGGGTCCCAGAAATAGCTAGGAGACTGGTTGTGGAGCTAGCAAGCCAGACCTGGGTGAGACAGCATCATAGCAAATGTTGCAGGGTGACAACAGGAGAGAATGAAGAGAGAATCTTCACCCAATCCCAGAAAGGTAGCACCAGGTGGGAGCTCAGTGAGGAAGATAGAGTTGGGAGGGGGGGGGTTACCAATAAGGTAGAATACCCGAGGAAAAAGAATGAGCCACAAGCTGCAGTTTCCTAACTGGCCGTCAGTTGGGTGGTACCCAGCCATCAGGTGGAAAATGAACAACATCAGTCTGGAGAGTAGAGGAGTCAAAGGTTACCAGGATCATGAACTCCAACTCTTAACTCTACCAACACACCATCTAAGCCCACCTCCCCCTTGTATCTGGGTGTCATCTTTAAGTAACGAGGAATGATGAAAACAATATGAAAGATTGACCATTTGCTCCCAGAAAGAATATTACCAGAAAGAGTTGCTTAAATTGTCACATCTGACTAAGCTTTAACCTGGAGACATATACACACACCATCTTGCCCAGCAGAAAGGCTACACAGCAGGGACATTAAGAGTGTGGGATTCTGGATCCACATGGCCTGGGTCTGACTCCTGGGTCCACAATTTGCCAACCCTGTGACTCTGGGCAATATACTTCTATCTGTGCCTCAGTTTCCTCAACTATGAAACGGAGATAATCATAGTTTCTCTTAGTAGTTTTTAAGGATTAAGTGAGCTAATAAATGTAAAGTGCCTAGATCAGTATCTGGTCCATAAAAACATTCACTAAATGTTGGCTACCATTATTGCTATTAGCATTACTATGATTACTTTTACCTATTACCTACAGCGTGGGGCTCATGAAGGAAAGATCAGATCAGCTACAGAAAAATTAAGAAATTATAATTTCTCGGGATGCCTGGGTGGTATAGTTGGTTAAGTGTCCCAACTCTTTGTTTTGGCTCAGGTCCTGATCTCAAGGTCATGGGATGAAGTCCTGCTTGGGGCTCTGAGCTCAGCAGGGAGTCTGCTTGAGAATCTTTCTCCCTCTTCCTCTGTCCCTCCCACTTGTGCTCTTTCTCTCTCTCTCTCAAATAAATAAATCTTTAAATTATAATTTCTCTCCATAATCAAATAGTATAAATTAAAATTTGTATCCCTGCTACATAAATAATTAAAATCATAAATGATAAAAGGGATAGAAAATAAATCAGACAGGTTTTAAAAAACATGACAGAATGGTATTAAAAAATCTTTGAATCCAATTCAGAAAAACATATGAATTACCTATATTAGCTCAAGAAGCATGCAAAGTAGAAAAGAAGTATGCCAAAGGAAGCTAAAAAATTCATCAAAGAATTACCTCAAAAAAGGCCAGGACTAGGTAATTAAATTAGTGCATTCTTTCAAAATTTCCCCAAGGGGCGATGTCAAAATGAATAACAAACAGTACCAAGGCCTGAAAAAAGATGGAATGCTCCCCAGATCACTGGAAGGCTATGCTATCTATAGTACACAAACCCATACCACATAAAACTAGAGGCCACTATTTTTATCAAAAGTTTTGTTACTCTAGGATTTCTTAGTGCCTCTAACATGCTGTAAAATCTTCGCAGTAGAGCTGTGGAGATTGTTCCTGCACTTCAAGATTTCTTCCACGCTCCCCCAGACCCATCTAATGACTATGCCACACAGGAGCCTGGGATCATGCAATCGGAAGATTAAGAAGGTCCAAGAGCCAAGAATACACAGAAGGAAACATAGAAAAAGGGATTCACAAGACATAAGCAGAGGAAAAGAGACAGTACACAAAATTGCAGTAATAATAATAACATTGTTGAGGCACTGAACAGTACATTCTTCTGGTGAAAATGTAAATTGAATTAACTCTTCCAGGATGTAATTGGCCATATGTGTTTGGAACCTACGATGTATATACTCTTCAACCTAACAATATGACTTCTATCACTCCATCCTGGAGAATTCATTTAATATGAAGATAAGGATTTACATATAAGGATGCACTTAATAAAATTATTGACAGCAAATAAAACAAAAACCAAACAGGAAACAGTCTAAATGTCTAGAGATACAAAGAATTAAAAATAGAGGCCACATTCATCTGATGAATTATCCAACAATTGAAAGCAATGTTTGGGGGGGGTGTTAATGACATGTATTTGTCTAATTTTTTAGGAAAAAAGGTAGACCACAAACTACGAAGTCTAATCTTAAATATATTTTTGTAATGTATGTAGGTAGGAAAAACTACTGGAAGAATATAGACCAAACCCTTACTATGATGTGGGTGGTAGCGCGCTGAGTGAATATTTTTTAATACATTTCTCATATGATCTAATTTTCTGCAACAAGCGTGTGTTACTTTTATAATCAGAAAGGAAGATAAAAACGAAATAATTATTGCATATGGATAAATACTCCTATGAGTGAAAAAGAACAGTTTTAAGCCTCCATTCACTAAGGACAAAAACAGTCTGAACGTTGTGCACAGAATTCTCCCAAACGTGAATCCTACACGGGTGTCCTGTAAAACATAAAGACAAAAAGCAAACCAAGCGAATCCCTCTACAGACAGCCTATTTCAGGGGTTTTCAAGACAAGGTTACCGAGAAGGGGCCTCAGCACTCATTTTGGCAAAGTGGGCTGTTTGAATCTCCCTCTTGGTCCGAAGAACCTCTACGTGGAGATGCAAGCTTCACAGGGGAGGTTGAGGCAGTGTGAGGAGTTACACACACGCGCGCGCTCGCACACATACACACACACACCACACACGTCCCCGAACACACTCCCCAACACACACTCAGACACCCAAGCGCACTCGGCCGTGCGGCCCCAGCCAGACACCTCGAAGCGAGCCCTGCGGCCGCAGCCGCGCCCCATCCGCCGAGCCCCCGCGCCGGCCGCCCGGCGCCGCGGGTACCTGTTCGTGGGGCACGGTAGCGGGGTCGCTGGGCTCCGGAGCGTCCTCAGCGCGGCGGGGGTGCCGCGGGCGGCGTCCCTGCTCTCCTCCACCAAAAGCCTGCACCGCCAGGAAGAAAACTAAGTTGTTACACCTCGCTGACAGGCGCGGCGGCGGCAGCGCGCTCGCACCTGGCCGGGGCGTCCTCGCGCGCCCCGCTCCCTCCCACTCCCGCCCCCGGCAGCTCCCAGACCCGGGAGTTGGAAGCCGCTTGGGGCGGGAAGGAAGGGAAAGCACGGACCAGAACGGCGAGCCCGGGAGACCGCAGGGGACCCGACGGCAGGTCCCGCTCCACAGCGACGCCCGCCGGAGCCCTCGCCTCCCTCTCCGCAGCAGCCGGTGCCCACCCGGTCTCCGCGTCGCCCCTCGGTCCCCCCCGCCCGGCCCGGC
>LNAC01000841.1:0-34355 GCA_002007465.1 Ailurus styani | reverse complement strand
GGAAAGCGAGAAGGCGCGCGCCGGCCCTCGCCTTCTCGCGCCCAGCCCCGGACAGCTGAGCTCGGCGCTCGGCTTGGCAGTGACGATTCGCCGAGCTCGCCTCCTCTCCTCCCGGAGGCGCTCCGAGCCGCTGCGGGCTCTAGTCGCCGCCGCCGCCGCCGCCGCCGCCGCCGCCGCCGCCGCGCGGGGTCACCTGAAGGTTGGGACTCGCGAGTTGGACTCGGTGCTGATTGGGCTCCAACTTTTGTGCGCTCTCGCCTTCCCCGGAGTGCCCGCGGCTCTTCCCCGCAGCCCACGCAGCTCATCCAAGCACGCAACTCCTTCCGCGTCCCTGCGGTGGAAAGCAAGGACTCGGAGGGGTGGAAGAGGAGAGAGGAAAGAGCCCACTTCAAAACTTTTTTAAAACTGTGTAGTCGCTCGGCTGGATCGCCCCACGCAGAGGCTGCTAGGGACGTGGTTTTGCTGGGTAGATCCTGGTACCCAAGAGGAGGAGGAACCGTCCCTTACTTAAACGCAGATTCTGAAGCACCGAGAGTGGATTTCCAGGGGCCAGGGAATCTTTAGGGGTTGGCGTCCTACCACCTGAAGGCCGACCTCTGCCCCAGCCTGGTTTTGTAAATAGTGGCTTTGGAACACCTCATGCCCGGGTTCCTTTGTCTTCTCAATGACTGTACGTAGCAACCTGTGGCTGCTTTTGCGTTACAAGGGCAGGGTTGAGCAGTGGTGACAAAGATCATAGATGACCCACAAAGCCTAAAGTATTTATCCATCCCTTTTCAGAAAAACTTAGCAGACCCTTGGTCTAGATCATATGGGTTAGATACTGGAACATGACTCTATGCCAGTGTGATACGGCCTGGCTGTCATCTTTCTGCCTCAAGCAATTCCGTCGTCGTCCTCCGTGTCTCCAGTACACTGTGCACGTCTCCTTGCAGTGCAACAATCAAGTTTTGCTCCTGACTCAACCCTTGAGAAGCCTCAGCAACCCAAAAACCCGTAACTGTTAGATGGGGGCTCATTAGACCATTCACTCTATTTTTGTACAGATTTGAGATTTTTCCCAAAGCAGCGCCTGGACTCTACCATCTCGAAAATACCTTGATAAGGTACTTTGGAAAGGCTTAAACTCAGAAAAGGTTTTAATGAGTTACCTTTCCCAAGTGACAAAAATATTCGTATTTCATTTGGAGTCTCCTAGAGACATAAGGTCTTCACCTAAAAGACTCACGCCAGGGCCTTTGGGGGAGCAAGTTGGCTAAACAACAATAAAGCTGTTACCAGGAATTTTGTCACTGAAAAAATAACTTATACCCAGAAGAGAAATATGGGCTGCCTAGTTCCTTTCTGCTAACCTTGCATTTACTCTAATTAAAAATATTTAGTTGAAAACAAACCAGAACTTTGCACATAGTAGTCGATCAATAAATGTTTGATCAATGATCGAAACACCTAGGAACTAATACTTTCCTTAAAGAGAAGAAGAAGGAAAAAAAACTGAAAATGGGGGTGACTGGAAATATGATTTCTTTCCACAGTTCACTCCTGCTGTTAAAATATATACTAATCAATAAAGAAAAAGTTGCTCCTTTTACATCAGGCCAACATTTTTAGAAATACGGCTGCTTATCTGAGTAGGTACAAAAAAGTAATACTATATTCAGGTGCTGCTAAAATAATAAAGCAACCCAGTTCTACATGTCTGAAAGTGAAGCATTCAGTTAGACAAGTAGGATATGGCACAATTATCTTGAAAATGAAAAGTTGTCTGGATTTGGGAGATAGTCTGAATTTTATTTCTCTTAGAGCAGAATTGTGCAGACAACTCATACTGAAGATGGTTTGCAGAAAAAGAAAAGGGCATTATTGTATCAGCCAGGAAGCTGCAATTTCACCTAATTTACTAAAGTTTAATATTTCAGCACAGCTGGGCTCAAGGCAACAGCAGAAGAGTCAGTCTTGCACTGGGCTCCCTAAACACCCTTGCTGTAAATGAAGTTACTTTTTATCAAGCCAATGGCTATCAGCAGGGGACTCACAAAAGCCCATTTTAATTGGAAAACCAAGTGTAAATTTGCAATGGGAATTCTGAACCCAGTGTTAAAATTTGACAATAGGGAACTTTACCACCAGCTTGTAAATGAAGACTTGGGCTGGTAAAATATGAATTATCCTGCTTATCCTTGAGAGATTTAAAAAAAAAACTGACAGAACCATGAGTCCTTATATATTATCAGCCACAGAACCCAAACTGGAAACTATATATTTGGTAATTTAAGATTAGCGGGTTTGACCAACAACCTCAGAGATCCATTTGGGTCATTCGAGTACTCTGCTGAGGCCCAGGATCTAAAAAGAAAGTCTGGCTGTTGTGCAGAAATCAGAACTGGTGTGTGAACCTATCTTACTCACCCAGTCTGTCCAGCCTGTGCCTCTCATTTGCCTTTGTTACTCTTTAGTTATCACCCTTACTTTCAGAAAATCACCATTAAAACCTGGTTGGGAAGTACTGGTATATTTAAAAATGTCCAAATAATTGAAAATCTCCAGGACATTGGGGGTTCTTATTTTCAGTGTAAGGTTTTAAACATTTCCATGTGCACGGATTTGGGGATTCAGGAAGAAGAATCTCAAATATCAAGTGGCTATTTATCCACTTGCATACATGAGTACAAACTCTCAATATAGAGAAAAGCAGAAAATTGATACACCCAAGGATCTTTTCCTTCATTTGGAGGACATTTTATCTCCCTGATAGAAAGAGTGGTTCCTGATGTCTTCAGGCTGCTTGATTGGTTTTTATTAATACTAGAGATTCGTGAAGACTGTAGAACAATAGCACGTTCATAAATATTAAACTATTCCTTCAGGGAGGAAATTCATAAGGAGAGTATAAGCGAGGCCACATATTTTCAAAAAATCATAAGAAATAAATAAAAGAAGAAATAACTTCCAGAAATCAACAACCTTGTATGAGAGGGAGCTATATTTCCAAATATGTTTTATTATAGATTTCTCCCACTGTTAATTGAATAATTTAAAAATTGATGCAATTTTGTGCATAAAGTAGTTCTAACTTTAAAGACAGAACACTGAAGATGATATACAAATTTTATATCGGTCTTAAATTTATAAGAAATCCAATTTGTGGTATAACTAAAATTACAGAACAAAAAAAAATGAGAATTATTATTCACAGTGCAAAATAGATTTTTAATGTATAAAACATTCAAACTTCAGAAACTCCTCTCTCCAAAATCCACTCAAAAGATCATCAAGGACTAAAAAGAGAAATAGAAACTATTTATCCTGAAACCATAAAATGGCCACAATCCCATTCCACAAACTCCCAAGAATATCTCCAAAAGGTTAATCAATTGGACAAGAATACCAAGTTCAAGACTCATTGCCCCTTAAATTTGTAGAGTAGGGGTAATGGAAAAGTTTCTGAAGGTTCTACTAATGCACAGTTTGGAAGAGCAAAGGCTCTTTGGGAATAGGTCATATCAAAATTGGTAGTGATTAGTGTAAATGGCCAGAGTTACAGATTTAAAAGAGAGATGGTGACCAATATTTCTGTTTCCAGTGAATACAGCTTTCTAGCCAGAGGAATGATGACCTAGATATAATGCTATTCTTGAAGAGAGATGTTACAAAAAATTTTGTAGCTACTGATTAAAATCCATTTACCNAATACAGCTTTCTAGCCAGAGGAATGATGACCTAGATATAATGCTATTCTTGAAGAGAGATGCTACAAAAAATTTTGTAGCTACTGATTAAAATCCATTTACCAAAAAAAAAACTAGTACCTAGTGTATGTATTCAATAAACAACAGGCCCTCAAGCCATTGGTTTTTATACTGAATTGGCCTCTCCCAGACTACCCTTGGTGATACCAGAGTTTGTAAGATCAGGCAGAACTCCAGCTGTTTCAACAGATTGGGGGGGGTTGCATGTGCAAAGATAATGTACCCAAACCTGCCATATTCTCTCCTCAACTTCTCTTCCTCACCACTTCATTGTGTACAACCTAAACTATAAGCAGATAAATAATGAAACAAAAAAATATCCAGTAGCAACCCCTCAATGCAAAACTAAGTTTCAACAAGTAGGCAGATGAAAAGGAAACATTGCCAAAAATTTTCCATTCACAATATTCCGGGCAAGTAGCAAAACAAACAAGCAAACAAATAAAAACAAACAAACAAACAAAAACCAGGCATGATTTCTTTCAAAGATGAGTAAGCAAAAGGGAAAAAAATGATGCAGAAGTTCTGCAAAATATAAAAGGAAAATAATGTAACCAATAAAAAAGAAAATGAAGACTATAGGTTAGAACAAGACTTCCTCAAGGAAACAGCAGAAAATGTAACCAACAAGAACTACATACTGCCCAGGAAATAAAACACAAACACTGTGATAGAAAAACCCAAAGAAGAACTAAGAACTGAAAGAAGAAATAGCAAATCAACAGTATGAAAAGTGAGCTGATGACAATAGAAAAAACACACAAATAGAAACCATTATGGAACTTAAACTTTAGAAGCTTGAGCAGAATTTAGATGGCAAAGGTCTGAATTAGTGTTATGGAGATGAGACTGATGAAAATTACAGAAAACACAAAGGAGAGGAACAAGGAAAATACAATAAATAGAAAAACAATTATATGTATCAAAGATATTATATATATACCATGTAAGTATTAGGGGCTCATTTTTAAAAACAAAGGAATGAAATACTAAAAACAAGGATATAGTAGAAGAAAACTTTACTAAAAAATATGTAAATCTTCAGATACTTTATGTTCTCATTGTCTGATCCCATTATGTGCACTTATGATATTTTAGAGAAATTTATAGAGAACTAACTTCATGATTTATTCTCCTCCAGAAATTTTTCAAAAACAAAGAATCCTAAGAGCCTAAAAGACAGAAGAAACAGAAATTAGTCTTGTCTCTGACTTGGCCTCAGCAACATTAGACTCAAAAGGAACAAAACGAGGAGCGCCAGAGTGGCTCAGCTGGTTGAGCAGCTGACTCTTGATTTTGGCTCAGGTCATGATCTCAGGGTCCTGGGATTGAGTCTCTGCATTGGGTTCTATGCTCAGCCTGGAATCTGCTTGAAAATTCATTCCCTGTTTCCCCCTGCCCCCTCCCTGACTTGTACGCTCTCTCTCTCTCTCTAACAAAATTATTCTTATAGGGCTTTTGAGCAGAAAAGATGTGACCCCAAAATTCTATACCCAGCTAAGATAGTTTTTATAAATTAAAAACAATTATTTTTACATACAGTGTTTTCAAATATTTAAGAAAACAGAATATGTATTACTTATGGATGTATCCTGGAAAAAAAATCAACTAGAGCCATAATCCAACCATAAAACATGAATCAAATAAAGAATTCACAATGAAGAAATGTTGATCATAAGGACCTCAGATGAGCCATACATCATTTTATATTATTATTATTATTATTACTTTTTAGTACCATACATCATTTTAAAAATAGAATTGAGTCTAAATTACAGAGTCTCACATTGGTAGTGTTACATTTTCTTTAAAAATCACTACATAAATATAAAATTAAAAGTTGATGCAATAAATCAGGGAAGGGGCGCCTGGGTGATTCAGTCAGTTAAGTGGCTGCCTTCGGCTCAGGTCATGATCCCAGGGCCCTGGGATTGAGTCCTGCATTGGGCTCCCTGCTCAGCAGAGAGCCTACTTCTCCCTCTCTCTCTGCCTGGTGCTCTGCCTACTTGTGCTCTCTATCTCTGTCAAATAAATAAAATCTTTAAAAAAAATAAATTAAGGAAGAAAAATCTCTTGCTCACAGTAAATAGTGGGAAATATGAAATAAGAATACTAATGAAGGATGGAGTGCAAGTGTATTGATTTCCTTATCTTTCAGGGCAAATTATATATATATATATATATATATATATATATATATATATATGTGTGTGTGTGTGTGTGTGTGTATATACACACATATATATAATCAAATCATCAAAAGGCAGCTTTTTTTGAAGTAATAATTGTTTTATCATAAAAATGATAAAAAATATATAAGTATTTTCTCAAGAAAGGGGAGGAAGAAAGAAAATTCAGACTTTTCTAACTAAAGACAGAAAGAATACCTATTGGAGCAATACAAGGATCTGCTACAAACACTTAGAAATGTTTTATAAAATATAACAATAAAAAGGAATGCACAACTGAGAAAGGAAAAGCCCCAAGTACCAGAAATGAGGAAAGAACTGAAAAAAAGAAAAAGCAGTAAGTGTGCAATGTGACCTGCAGCTAACCTGAAAATCCTGGTAACCTGATGCTTTGCTTTTAACATCTATTCAGGGGATGAAAGAGGAGGATTGGGTTCTCCAGTGAAAAAGAGTTAGAATTGAAATTCCTGTGGAAAGCTTTTTTTCTTGTTAAAAACAAAATACGTGAACTAGGAAAACAAAGATCCACCTACCTCACAATGACAACTCTTTGTCACCATCTAAGCTCTGGGTGAAAGAATTTTATTTATTCTAAAACTTTTGGTTCATTTGAGTTTGAGGCCTAATTTTAACCCATCCAAGTTTGTTCTGAAGTTAACATAAAGATTGGCCCCTGTCTAACGATGTTCTGAGATATATGGTAGGAAAGTGCTAACTACTTTGTTCCATAAAAAAATCTCAAAGAAAAGGAATCTCACTAAAAACAAGCTCAAAAAATAAAAGTATTTTCTAATATTGCTATTACAAAATGCTTAAGGAATTCACCTATAAATATGTTTCAGCAGGAGGGCATCTGGGTGTTTAAGTCAGTTAAGCATCCAACTCTGGATCTTGGCTCAGGTCATGATCTTGGGGTATCATGGGATAAAGTCCTGCATCAGGTGTGCGTGGCAGAGTTGGGCTCCACAATGGGCATGGGGTCTGCTTGAGATTCTCTCTGCCCCTCTCCCCTGTCCCTCCCCTCCCCTCTAAAATAAATAAATAAATCTTTAAAAAAAATATGTCTCCACAGATATCATTAATGGAAGGGTCATTAACCAGTAATCAGAAAACAATGAGGTTTAAAATCATTAAGAACATGAAAGGGTGAATCAACACACTGGGGAAAGAAGGATAATAAAAGATATTTCCTAAAGAACCAACAGAACTGTGAGAAACAAATACATAGTCATTGATATCAAAATCATCAATGATGGCTCCAGACAGAATCAGTGATTTAGAATATTATCTGAAAAAAATTATCCATTGAGAGATAATGAGATGGAAAACATGAAAACATAACTAAACCTGTAGAAAAGATCTATCCTGTTACCTGCTGCTCTGTAACAAAGCACCCCAAAACCCACTGGTTTAAAACAATAACATTTTATTATACCTGACGATTTTGTGGGTCAAGAATTCAGTGAGTACCCAGCTGGGCATACTGATACATCACACAGTGTCAAATGTGATCTATGGTTTCACTCATGTCTTGCCCTTTTGATGGGATGGTTGAAAGGATAAGTTCAGCTGAGACTGTCAACTGGAGTGCTCACACATGAACTCTCCACCATAGCAATCTCAGGGAACCCAGATTTCTTATATAGAGGCACAGGGCTCCTAGCAAAACTGTTATGACAGGCCTGGACGGAAGCTACACATTTTTTGTGAGCTAGTGTTAGAAAGTCTAGACATTACTTCTGCTCTATGCTATTGGTCAAACAAACCCCAAGTCTAGCATATATTCAAGAGTAGAGGATTTAGACTCCATTCTAAGAGAAGTAACAAATAATGTGTTGCTATCTTAATCTACCACAATCTAATATTTGTATAATAGGAATTCCAGAAGGAGAGAATAGAGAGAATGGGGAAGAGATAATCTTTGAAGAGCTAATGTCTGTAAACTTTCCAGAATTAATAAATGATTTGAAACCTCATTTAAAACAAGTCCTGACCAGGATGAATAAAAATACATCCAAATCTAAATACACTGTAATAAAATTACAGAACTCCAAAGCCAAAGTCTTAGAAGCAAAAAGGAAAGAAATGTAACTTTCAAAGAAATGGTAACTAGATTACAGCATTATTTCTCATCAGCAAAAGTAGAGCCCTAAAGTTAATTAAATCCTCCAAGAGCCAGAGGAAATAATTATCATTCTTAAATTTTATACCTGGCCAAACTATCACACATATGTGAGGGTAAACTAAAAAGTGTTTACAGAGACTGAAAATGTTTACCACCCACAGACCCTTGAGAAATTTTTGAAAAGAAAATTTATAAGTGGTACATTCCAGGAGAAAATAAATTGATCCCAGAAGAAAGGAGTTAGATGCAACAAAAAAGGTGAAGAAGAAAAATGGCAAATGAGTAATGGTTAGATAACACAAAATAATGACTGATCTATGAAGGGAACTGTAAAGCAAGATTAAACTAAAATAATAGTAATAACATAAAAGAGAACTGTAGCTATCAGAGTGAAAGCACACAAAGATCCCTGAAATAGGGATTCAGGAAGTCAGTAGCAATAGTAATTACCTTTATACATTGTTAAGTCAAATATGTACTTTTTAAAATGTTAAGACATCCTCTATGTGAGGTGTCTTATGTGAGGTGATGTGAGATGATGAGTATGTCAACTAACTCAGTTGTGGGAACCGTTTCAAAATATGTATATCAAATCTTCACATACACTTCAATTATCTTATAATTATCTTTGTCAACTATACCTTAATAAAGTCAGGGGAAAAAAAGAGACAACTACTATACAGAAAAAGCATGATAACTTTGGGGACACCTGAGTGGTTCAGTCAGTTGCATGGCTGACTCTTTATTTTTTTTTAAGTTCTTATTTATTTGACAGAGAGATAGAACAAGTAGGCAGTGCAGCAGGCAGAGGGAGAAGCAGGCTCTCCAAGGAGCAGGGAGCCTGATGCGGGACTCGATCCCAGGACCCTGGGATCATGACCTGAGCCAAAGGCAGCAGCTTAACCAACTGAGCCACCCAGGTGCCCTCATGGCTGACTCTTGATTTAGGCTTAGGTCATGATCTCAAGGTCCTGGGATCAAGCCCCTTCTCGGGCTCTTGGAGAGTCTGCTTGTGGATTTTCTCTCTCTCTCTCCCTGTTTGTGTTTGCTCTCTCTCTAAAATAAACAAATGGATAAATTGAAAGAGAAAGAAAGAGGGAAAGGAAGAAAGAAAGAGAGAGAGAGAAAAAGGAAGAAAGAAAGAAAGAAAAAGAAAGAAAGAAAGAAAGAAAGAAAGAAAGAAAGAAAGAAAGAAAGAAAGAAAAGGAAAGAAAGAAGAGAAGGAAAGAGAGAAATATTCTTCTCAAGCTAACCTGAAATACCTCTGAAAACTGGCCATATTCTACTCCACACAGCCAGTCAAAAAAAAACCCTGCAAAACATTACTATAGAGCTCATATTCTCTGATCACAAAGCAGGAACTTAGAAACCAACAATGGAAAGATTAATAAAACCATCCCCATAGTTAAACACACTTTCGAATAATTCATAGGTCATATTTAAGACAAAACCATTAATGAAAAGACCGCATATCAAATTGTGGGCTGTAGTAAGAGTAGGAAAATGTACAACCTTAAATGTATATATTAAAAATGTAAAAATTGCAAATCGATGAGTTAAGCATCCAACTCAAGATGCTGCGGAAATAAAGCCAAGTAAAGCAAAAGATGCTGAAATATAAGAAAAATGACATTACAAGATAAGAAAAGTGGGAGATCAGTCTAAGGAACTTACCCAAATAACCCCAGTCTTCCCGCTCAATCTCCAAAAGCAAAGTTGAACCAGGGCTTTTGTGCAGGTAGTTTGTTTAAAAATATGGCCCCTGGGGTTCTCTGACGAAGTTCACAGAATTTGCATGGGTCCCATCTGCCTGAAGGAAGACTGGCATTTCTCTCTCTCCACTATTTCATGGTGCATTTTTCAGGTTGCTCGAGAACGAGTGGCAGGTGTCCTGCTGTGGTACCCTGACCCCACATCAGATTCTAGTTCACAGAAGCGGGCTCCCTGATTAATGAATTCTTCCCCCTTCGCTCGTATATTCTACCTTGTCTGCTCCAGCACTTGCAAGATCTGTGCCCAGTGTGCTCCTTGGCTTTGGCAAGCAGGTAGTGCAGTACAGTTCCTGTGCATTCTCTTTCCTCCTGGAATGTAGACTCTGTTTTCCTGCTGGTGACTTAACCATGCTGTGACTTAACCCTTTTTATTAGTCTGGAGGTAATGAAGGAGGTAGAGACAGATCTTGTGGAGGAAAGGCATGACGATAACAAGTGTCTGTTTTTGTTAAGGGCAAAGGTCTAGGCAAGGCAAAGCTGCTCTCCCTTATCAGGGTAGTGGGGCATTTTGGGGGGATGTTGCTTCTGCCCATCTGGAGAGTTTAGGGGAAACTGGGGATTCAAGATTCTCGGGTTCATCTACCCAAATGTCTCCATGACGATTCTCAAAGTCCTACCTCTTTCCTATCATAACTTGGCATTTGCTATAGATTCAATCCTCTTTGTAGCTTTGCTACCCACAGAATTCAATCCTGAGCCCAGATGTTCTGCAGCCACAAGTGATGATACCTTCTTTAAATGCTGACACAAGGGTCTTCTAGCTTCCAAAGCCTGCATTGAGTTGTTAGATGAACTGAAGTTGTTAGAGCCTGTTGTTTTCTTAACGTAAAGCTTTAAATTAAACATTAAGCTTAATGTAAACATTTAAACAAATGTAAAACATTAAGCAAAACCAGTCAATCTGATCCTTCTCATTACCATTGCCCCTGCTATTCAAAGGCCTTGCTTGTCTCCTAACTGAGCATTCTACCTTCATCTACACTGGACCCCAGTGCACTTCAGTGAAAGTCTCAGTAATTATGATGCCAGAGGATCTTACCACTCCAACCACCACCAGCAGTGGGTTCCTCGTAGAGATCTTCCTGGTAAGTAATTCAGGTCTGGAACTGTATCCTAAGGCTCTGCTTTCTAGGGCTACTTATGTTACCAACTCTTGACTTGCCTGCCACTCACCCATCCCCAAGGAAAGCTGAGGCATAAGCTTCCAGGTAGAAAGCTTATTTGAGAAGTGATCCCCAGAAGTAGGACTGAGGGATGTGGGAAAGAGAAATCATTCCATTGGAATCAGGCAGTAAGCACCCTCCCCCCAGAGAACCATATGGAATGTACCTCAGAATTTTTCATCTGATGGCCAATCAGGAAGAGCATTTATCCATCAGCTTGTGTCCCATCTGTCGAGGGTTGTCTTCTGAGCTGCAACCTCCCTCACACTCTCAGGTCACACCTGAGTGAGGAGCAGGTGGGTTCCTGCAGAAATAGGATCATCACATCATGGTATCAGAGAAGCCCCAGGAAGAAAACAGGAGATACACCGAGCAACTGAAAGTTATACCTGCACAAACAGAGGAATCTCAGCAGTGGCTACCAGATTAAAAAACAGGTCATGCACAAAGGATCAGAGTCAAACTGTCATGAGAGGTAGTATAATCTAGTGGTTGAGAAGGAATTCACAAAATAAACTACCTGGGTTCACACACAGGCCTTCCCACTGACCTGCTACAGAATTTGGGTTAAGAGAGTTAGGCTTTCTGTGCCTCAACTTCCTTTTATTTATTTATTTATTTATTTATTTATTTATTTATTTATTTATTTATTTATTTATTTAAAGCATGAGTGGAGAGGGGAGGAACAGAGGGAGCGGGTGAGAGAGAATCTTAAGCAGACTCCACACCCCCAGTATGGAGCCCAACTTGGGGCTCGACCTCACCACCCTGAGATCATGACCAGAGCTGAAATCAAGAGTGGGAAACTTAACCCCACTACCTGCTACCCAGGTGCCCCTCCTCATATTCAAAATGAGGATACTAATAACAGTATCTACCTCCTAATGCTTTTATATATTTATAGCTCATTTAGATTAAATGAGCTATTTTATATAAAGAGGTTAGGACAATGTCAACATATAAACACCACATAAATGTTTACTACCACATTCTCAACAACAACAAATGGAAGCTGGAAGACAATGGAGCAGCTTTAAAATTCTGAGGCAAAATTATTTCCAATCTAGAATTTTATACCAAGGAACAAATTAAGAACTACCTAATTGCCCTTCAGTAGGAGAATGATCAATATTTTGTCACTTATTCATTCAGCAATTAAAACGAATGAACAAGGCTACATGTCATAAATCTCAAAAACTATATTAAAGGACTCATTAGCACTTTATGATTCCAACTACATGACAGTCTGGAAAAAGAAAAACTATGGAGATGTAGAAAAAGATCACTGGTTGCTAGGGGTTGGGGGATAAGGAGGAAGGCAGAAAACAAGGGATTTTATGGGCAATGAAACTGCTTTGTGTGATATTATTATGGCAGACCTGTGTCACACATTTGTCCAAATCCATGGAATGTACAAAAACCAAGAGGAAACCCTAATATAAACCACGGACTCTGGGTGACACAACGTGTCAATGTAGGTTCCTCAACTGTAAAAAATGTCTCACACTGTTGGGGGATGTTGATAGTAGGCGAGGTTCTGCACATGTGGGGAGATGGGGTCTATGGGAATTCTGTACTTTTTTTGCTCAATTTTGCTGTGAAACTAAAACTGCTCTAAAAAATGAAGTTTTTAAAATATAATGTCTTTTCAAAAAGAAAAAGGACCACTAGCATTTATTCTCATGATGCAAAGATAGTTCAACATGAGATCATCTAATTATATTTATCTTATTACTTGATTATTGCAGGAAATCCACAATCATCTTAGGGAAAAGAAAAAGAGGTATTTAATCAAATTTAGCAATATTTCCTGGATTTAAAGTATCTTTAGTAAAACAGAATTTGACAGCAGTTTCTAAAAAAAAAGTGATGGAAAGATAATAAACATCTCAAATTGAAAGGCTTCTCATGCTTAATTGTTTAATTAAAATATTTCTATCAGGAATGAGACCAGCTCTCAATAAATATTTGTTACTTGAAGTGTATCTATGGTCCTGAGCAGGTTCTTGACAAGGCATTTGACTGCTCAACACACTAAAAATGAGTTCCAAAGCACTTTTTTTTTTAATTCGAGAGAGAGGGGAGGGGAGAGGGACAAGCAGACTCTATGCTGAGTGATGAGTGTGCAGGGCTTGATCTCAGGACTCTGACACCATGAGCTGAGCTGAAACGGAGAGTTGAACACTTAACCGACTGAGCCACCCACGTGCCCCAAGTTTCACAACTTTAAACCCAAATGGAATCATGTAAAAATACTCACCACTTTCATCCATCGCTTAAGACCATTATAATTACAAGTTGCCAGTCATCCTATTTCTGTATCTAAGACTCAGCCTTAGGATTGATTTTGCAACTATCTCTAAAACTGGAAAGAGAAAATTAGAAAATAAGTCTAATTTTATAGTCGGTAGCAATTATCCCAACTGATATTCCTCACTACTCATTTATGGGACCAAATTGATCCCCACATGAAAGCACACATATTTTAGACCTAGTAGAAAGTTTCTAGCTCTGTTAGCACAAGGAATTCAACTTGTGTTGTCACTGGCCATTCAGAATCCCTAAAGGCATCTTTCTTCCAGACATGTCTCTAGAACACGATCTCATAATTCAAAAGTGAAGAAAAATATTTTAGAAATATTTTGTAATCAGGAATAAACTTGAGGTCATTTTATTCTTGCCTCCTTTCTTGCTCTTTTCTCCTACACTATGAGAAAGGAAGATACAACACACGTGGGAAACACAAGGTCAAATTATTCTGTCACAGTGCTTTGCACTTGTGGTTCTGTTCTCTCTGCCAGAAAAACTCTTGCTCCAGATCTGTCCAGGGTTTATTCCCTCTTCTTCAGTATGCTCAAATATTACCTTAATAAAATAAGTGCCCCTCAACTCTGGGTTCCCAGCATTTCTTCCCTCCTTACCTTGCTGTATGTTTTCCATAGTACTTAATCAGCACTGAATACATTATATATTTATTTGTACGTTTCAGTCTCTCCTCGCTACAACAGAAACTTTGTGAAGGCACAGACTTTGTCTATTTTGCTCTATTCCTGCATTCCCAGTGCCTAGAACACCAAGAAGTAAAAAATATTTGTTAAGTAAATAAATGCATGTAAATTCTACAATATGTGGGATGCACAACCACTATTTTTCCATAGCTAACCTAAATGCTGCTTTTCCTCTGAAAATTCAAATGGCCTTTAGAAATGCCGGGCACAATAACAGTAATAATAAAGTGCAAATATAAGAAGCGTTAGTCACTAAACAATGCAGAAAAAAGTATAACGAAAAATCAGAAGGTTGGACTAGCCACAGATTAGAAAATTCTAGCAAGTTATTTCCCTATGAAATAATTTTCCATTAAAAATATCAACTGGAACTACTTCTTTGGAAAAGATGACACATGTAAACACAGAACTAAGATTTGAATAGATTACTCCCTGATCTTCCTATTCTGATACTCAGAGAATTTCGTTGTAAGAGAAAGAGCAGGAGGTTTTCATTCAAACAGATCTGCTGTGTGTCTTGGTTCTGCCACTCACAGGGTATGACTGGAAGCATGATATTTAACCTCTCTGAGTTTCTTCGCCTGCAAAGCAGGGGTAAAATGAACCTAATCAGGACTCTATTCCTCCTCCTGGTTTCTCTAAGGAGAGAACATCAGCAGTCAACAAATTTCCCAGGCCAGAAAATGAGCACTATCCTTCACACCTTCTCTTCCTCATCACTACCCTTCATCTACCTGATCAATAAACCATTTCTGTTCTATATTATTAAGGCATCTTGAATTCACTCATTGGTCTCCATCACCTTTATGTGAATTATTGCAACAACCTCTTAGTTGATTTGATAGCAAGCAGTTTCTCCTCTACCATGCCCATGCCCTGTCCATTTCCCAGATAACAGAAGGAATGATCACTCTAGAACCTGAACATGAGAATAAGGAGCAGACATTTGCTCTTTTGATGACAGTCTAATATTCTAATCCCTCTTTCCACTTTTGTCCATGTTGTGGGAGAATTCCACATTCTACGAGTTTGGGTGGGAAATAAGCCAACCTCCTGCTATCAAAGTCGATAGAAGTCAGACATTCTACCTCCCAACCCTCTGGCAGCTAAGTTACCGGCCTGTGATCCGGGCATGGCCAATCACACACACTCACCTCCAGAACTCTGACTACTGAGGAAGTGATACTCAATGATAGGGCCAGTTAAGAAACCACCCATCATGGTGGCAGCGGCATCCACAAGGATCATGTGGTGTCATCCATGGAGCAGAGTAGATGATAGATCCCTGGCAGGCTTGTCCCTGTTGCCTGGCCTCCTAAGATCCAAATCCATTTTCTGAGCTCTCTTCTCTACGCCTCCTGATATTTCCAGAACTAGCCAATAAGTATCCTGCCCCTAAATTCCACTTCTGCCCATGTCAATTACCTATGTGGGCAACCAAGAGCAGCATCATGCGACACCCGCCGCCTCCAACTCCTACCACTTCCAGTGGCCTCGTATTAACACCCACCATCCTTAGAATGGCTTTTGGACTCAAGTACCGCTCACCTCTCAAACTTCCTCTTAATCATTTTACACCCCAGGCACACATCCCTTCCTACAGTTGAATTAGCATGGCGCGTTGTCCCTTGCTTCTGGACATGCTTTCTTTTCTCTTCCTAAAAACCTCCCCATTTGCATGTCAGCTTACTCACTAGCAGGGAACACAGTGTGAGACAGAAATACATCCTTAAGTTTCACAGACTGCGTTTAAACTAGCTGCAGTCAGAAAAATCCCAGAGCAGAGCCCAGGCTAGGTCATGAGCTCACCTTTCTCATCATTTAGATCAGGAGTTGGGGCTCTCTAAGCGAGGTCATGTTCCCGCCTCTGTGGCCCAGAGGCTGAGTCTTTGACTGTCCTCCCTCTGCCCCCTAGTGGTATTTTCCCCACATAGATTGCTCAATACTAGCTATTTCATTTAGAAAAGAATGTCTGATTTCAGATTGTGTGGGAGAGGTATAGAGCAGAGAAAATGCATTAGGCATTTCTGGAGAATACAAAAAGGATAGAGCTTTATAATAAGGACAAAGCTAAAGTAGAGATTTGTGAGTTGTCTGAAGGCAGGGGAAGCTCGGGGCTGGGAGGGGATTCTAGGAGGGGTAAGAAGAACGCATGAAGACAGAGGAGAGGACAAAACTTGCAGTGTTTTATAAATTTGCTTAGGGTTGGTGGCAGTTACCACCATTTATAGATGGAAAATCACCCCCGTGCTTTAAATAACAAGAAGAAGTACAGTGAACTTGAGATTTAAAGTCAGGCAGAGGTGAATTCTCAGCCCTAGCAACAGCAAGGTCAGTCAACTTAATCACTTCTAGACTCCATTTCCTCATTTGTAAAATAAGGATCGAATATAATTCTCAACACTAATTGTCCAAATCAAGGTGCAGGGCTCTGTGCACTGATACATATATCAGTATGTATACATGAAGTGGAAACTGGTTGCTTCCAGGAGAGGAAGTGGGTTGCGAGATCCCATTATAGTATATTCCTTTGTCTTTTTTGAGTTAAATACTAGGCATGCAATTTAACTATTCTCAATAATTAAATAATTGCATAAAAATATCTATTTCCCAGGTGCCTGGGTGGATCAGTGGGTTAAGCATTCAACTCATGATTTTGGCTCAGGTCATGATCTCGGGGTCATGAGATCCACACCCTACAAGGAGCCTGCTTAAGATTTTCTCTCTTCCTCTCCCTCTGTCCCTCCCCTGGCCGGCTCTCTCGCTCTCTCTCTCTCTCTCTCTCTCTCTCTCTCTCAAAAAGAAATTGATTTCACAAAGTTGTTGTCAAGAAAACCCACCCTATATAGGTTTCTAGTCGATACTAGGGTTCTCTTCCTCTTTGCAAGAGTTCATAAATTACTCATCTGGATTAACATAGGAAAGCTGGATACTTCTAGTGTAAACCCCACTGGTCAATGTGAAGGAGCTCACACATGTCCCTTAGTATGAATGCATGCGTGTGTGTATGTGTGTGTGTGTGTGTGTGTGTGTGTTAAATCTTGCATGTAGACAGTAAATGGGAATAGGACAACTTGAGCCCATATCCCATCAAGCTGAGACTGGTGTCTCACCAAGTTATCTTCCAGAAAACTTATGAAATTGGAAGGTTCTTAGTTCATACCTCAATCCATAATCGTTTAATTTTTAATCGGTACAAAAATAAACATTAAATATTGAACAAGCAACTTTGACACTTTCCATTTCTGAACATTGATAGACAAGGGAAAGGTGGTCCAGTCTGAGCGAATAATTCTGAAAACTGGAGGAAATGTTTTACTACTTCTAGAATAACCCTCATTTCTACACATTAGGAAACAGCTACCTGGGACAGCTTCTCTAACTCATTAACCAGCACCTGCTAAGGTCTGCCCACTCTTCTGCACACTTTGCTCCTGTGAGTCATTCATTTCACCAACCCAACCTCTAAGTCAATGGTGTATTTGTCCACCTGTTCCTTTTTCCACTACCAAGGTACAAACAGAAAAATGGAACACAGGATGGAAAGCCAGGTTCTTTTGAAAAGAAAAATCTATTAACCCTGAATACCTAGTAAAATGCAGAAGCCACTGTGACTTACAAACCACTCTGGGTTGGATATTCATTAGAAGCAAACACATGAAATATATTGTGGATCTACATATGTAACTCAGATTGCATAAAGGGATTCCAAAGTAACAGAGGCCCGGGTACCTATCAAGTATTTATGTGGTTCTTCTAAACACATGTTTTATTTACATAAAATACATAAAATATTTACCTTTTTTTCCCCAAAAAAGATCCTGTGAATTATTCAAAGTCCAAAGAAAAATCATTTCACCACTTCCTTCCACAGGTAAGATAGGTTTCTTGGATCACTAGCAATTAAAAAAAAAAAAAAAGCAATCCTGAGATCCCAGGAAACCACAATGTGGTGAAATCAAACACCCACACAGGAAGCTTAATTGCTCCAAAAGCTAGTATGAAAAACTGGATGTCCCTATGGAAAATTGAAGGTAGTCTTTGGGGATTAACAAATGGCACTATCATGATGAGAGACTAGCAAACAAATTAAATATCATTCTTCTGTACCCTACTAAAGTAGAAGACGAAAAATTGGAGGCATTTTTTAAAAATCTAGAGTCACATGAACAGCAATGGAATTTCTATTTAGGTCAAAACCATTTTCAAAATGAAGCAAATGCTTGATGAATACAATACTTCATTTCAGCCCCCTTATCGTTTGTCATTACTTTTTCCATTCTGTTATATACAGACATGTAAATAGTATTTCCCCAGAAGAACAATCATTAAGGAGACACCTGCTTAGTATTTTACCTTGGAGTCAGCGTTCTTCAAGAGAACATTATCTTATACTCCTAAATTCATTGAATTACTCAGTCTGGCTTCATACCAAACACATGGATCCCTGCACTGTCCCAACTCATATATGTTATAAGTTAGAATTCTCATTCTCTTAGAGTCCACATGATGTGTCAATGGTAATTTTGCTTTTAAGTTAGGAGATAACCAGATGTTTACCCATCTTAATTAATTTTCCCTTGGAAAATGTTCCTTTAATTATGTTTTGCATATTTGAATGAGTCCCATTTTCCACCTGTGTTCAAAGGCACCTGAGTCTAATGGATTGATTGTCTAGGTTAGAGAAAGGATGCTTTGATAAAGGACCTTACATGTCTGACGTTTTGTAAACTGTTTTATCGCCTCATTACTCCCTTAAGACTTTTCAGTGATATTGAACATCTTATGGAGACAGAGCTAAAATAGAAATCTAACCAAATCTATGTTATAACTAAAATTATAGAGCCAAGACAACTCCACCTATTCTTGGTGGTTCCTTTGAGAGGCTTTCATTAACAACGCGGATCCTGTCTCAGCCCGTCACCTTCCCTCTTTTTCTTCCAAGGGCGCTTTTGTTTCCCTTTAAGTTTTCCTATACCTCTCACTTTGGTCAGTTACCTTTCCAACACACACATAAAATAAAAGTTTTAAGGAGTTGTTCCGATCATCCGAGCCAAGACCAAGTTTCGCGTCTGGACCACTTGGAGGTAAGACCCGCAGAGCCGGAATTTTCTTTGCTGCCTTATCCAAACAACAGCCTAATTACCTTTCCTATTCCAGCTGTGAAAGCCCAGCCAGTGAGAACTGAAAGGAATTTTCCCTCGTCCCAAAGCAAGTGATTAGCAGCTGAGGACCCAGGAATCTGTACTGTCTCCATGGGTGCCCATTAAATATTACCCCATGTGCTACTGAGTTGGAAGAAGAGATTTTCCTCTGCTCCTTCCTGAGAACAGCTGCATGTTGACCCAGTTACTGATTATATTGCACCTTAGAATGACTGTGTCCTAATGATTTTAAATCTGTTCCAGAAAATAGTTTAAATACGTACAATAATGTGAGTGCTAATATTGGGGCTTTCGTTTTTTTCCTCAGAATTTTTTTTTAGGTTGGTATGAATTACAGGAATTTGTCAGTGACAGAGACAGCCATCTAGGAAGAGGCCAGTGACTCTAAGAAATGTTTAGGTATTTAATTCAAAGCAAGGACAGCTAGAGAATTGACATTTAATACAAGAGATTGCAAAAATCTAAAATGGCAGACAAAGGCTGAGTTGCCGGTTTAAGAACACACCTTCTGGTAGAGTCGGTCATCATGTTTAGGTAGGACTGAACAGAGGGATAGCATTCAACACAGGTAGGGAAATTTCTCTTCTGTGAAACAGCACAGCACAACAGACACCTGAGGGAAGGAAAATTCCTCATGCTTCTTTCTCAGCTATTTTTTAGTAAAGAGCATTTTCAGGATTTATTATGTTTCAATACAGATATTGGAATGACACGACTTACTTTGAGCCCCACATGTTAGTTACTGGTCATTCTCTCCTACATTCCCCCCTCTCCGCCCCCAGGAATGACCAAGCTGTTTTTTATGTTTCCGGGTATTTAAGAAATTTAAGTTTTTCCCATTTTACTGATCTCTTTTTTTAATAGCCCGTTTTATTTAAGGAAATATATAAAACTCTGAGTTTTTCGGTTTGTAGGTCCAAGCTCCCTGAGGATGGGGTGCTGCTGACCTCATTCAACCTCTGAAGGATCCTCTTCCTTGGGGAGGTGTTAGCAAGAGTTTGCAGGATAAAAGGGAAAAAAAATCACAGAAGGAAGGGAAAAATCACTTGCAAAGTATGCATTATTATGATGTCTTACAAATATAAATAAATTTCAGGGCACCTGGGTGGCTCAGTGGGTTAAAGCCTCTGCTTTCGGCTCAGGTCATGATCTCAGCGTCGTGGGATCGAGGCCCGCATCGGGCTCTCTGCTCAGCAGGGACCCTGCTTCCTCCTCTCTCTGTTTCTCTGCCTGCCTCTCTGCCTATTTGTAATCTCTCTCTCTCTGTCAAATAAATAAATAAAAAATCTTTAAAAAAAAACCATTAAAAAAAATAAATTTCATACTATCTTGAGCTTTTAAAAAAATATAGGTAGCCTCTTGAATTTGAAAGTGACAGATCTGTGGAATTCACTACAGTGGCAAACAGAGCAAAAGACTTTCTTTTGAGACCACTGACAGGCCAGATGAAAAATGCCACTTTTACGGAGGAAAAGACACCAGATCTATTTTAGAAGTGACACCAACACCAGCCGTGTTTCATTCTTTCAAGAACAGGAAATCCAGAAAGGACAAAATAAAAACTTTCAGATGAAGAGCTATCAGAAGTGCACCTGCCTTTGATTCCTTCAGCACCCACAATTTAGGACTGAGTGGGAGAAGGCAGGAACCAGAGGTTCTCATGATCACCCTGGGTTGCCTTTGCGGTGGCTCTGTTTACACCACCTCAACTTCAAACCAAAGTGAATTCCATCGTAATCGGCTCAAGGCTCCATTAGAGCCATGAGTATGTTATGTGGCTCGGGTTTTGGAGTGGAACTGAGGTTGAAAACCACTGAAAACTGTGGGCATCTTCCATCTAAATTTCAATCCTCAGTCCTTTCCCCTCTGCTCTGCGCCCCTCCCTCCCCCCGCCCCCGGGGGGGAGGCATTCACACACATGGATTGGCTCCATTGCTCTATAGCTGGGTGACTTCTAAATTTGACCTCACCTTTGTCCTCTCTAGTAAATAGAAAACTCTTCTTTTTGGAAGATTGCTGGGTATCTCCACTTTGACTTCCCATAATTTTATCTGTTCCTCCTCCCAAACCATGTCTTCCTCATGCTTTCTCATAGCTTCCCTAGTTCCTGTAAGGACACCATCAAACCACTGTCGCTCAGCTAGATTTCCCAAATTCATCTCTGCCCCACCTGCTTCTCACCTCTTCAGTCCACTCCCATGGCCGCTCCTCTCCCCTGGTACAGCACTAGAACAGGTCCCTTGACTTCACTTGCTGCCTCTTCTCATCCATGCTACACGCCACTACAGAAGTAATTTTCCTTAAACTTGTCACACTGCTGTTTCAAAATCTAATACTCAGTGTCCCTCGACTGCCTCTCTGTTGAGATGAAATTCTGTGATTGACACCTGAACTATTCTTCCCTATTATTACAACGCCCACGCAGCCGGGTTCAATAGCCTGGGTTTATTACTTACTGTCTGTGTGATCTCAGACTACAGATCCCCATGCCTCAGTTTCTCCACTTGAAAAATATCCTCTTAGGTTGTGTAAAGATTAAATGAGTTAATATGCATTAAGCATTTAGAACAGTGCTTGGCACTGGTGTTTATTGGTGTTTCTTGTTATGACTGATCTTACGTGGAACTTCTCACTATTTCCCCAACGTATCTTCACTTTTATTATTCCTTAATTTTGTTCACCTTGTTCCTTCTCCTTAAGTGACCTTTGTTCCAGTTGAAATCCACCCATTTTTCAAAATCTACCTCAAATACCAGGTGTTCCCTTGAAATTTTCACTCAAAGACTTCTTTTTCTGAATTTGAGATAATAGACCTACCCTATCTTTATTCAGAATAAATGAAATAATATATTTTAGTATTTTTAAATCTCTGTATAAGATGCTATCTTCTATAAAGCCATGTTCTAAAATTGACCTTCTTACTACAGGCATACTCCAAATATTTTTATTATGTTATTTTATTCCATTTTTTGTAAGTGACTTTGAATTTGAAATCATTCTCAATAGTGAAACCAGAAACAAAAACATAGCTTTGGAAAGAAATAAATTAGAGCTTTCCAAAAACATAACATTTTAGGCTTCAGGAAGCTTTTTAAGAGAAAAGATTCAAACTATTTCTAAAGAAGTGTAAATACAAAGCATTTCTGAGGAATCTGAAGAAACAGACATAGCATTATGCCGATATTGTACCATTTACTAGTTTTTCACAGATGATTTTGAAATTTAGATGACTCCTTTTTTCCCTTCATCTTCACTTTTTCTGCTATATTGGATGCATTGTGAGATTTTAAAGTTTGGCCACTTGTGGAGACAAATCACACCTGGGGAAATTAGTCCAGGTGCAGCCAATTAATTGTGGAGCCAGACACTCCACAGTGTAATGACTGTGCATTCCCAACATGGACTCTACTTTAGGCTTTTTCTCACATGATGGATCTTTGCTCTTAATGAGAGAAAAGTGCCCCCATGAGGTTCGGACTTGGCCTTGGATTTTTTTTTTTTAATCTAAAGATTACACACTTTCCTGTGGAAAATCTGGCACCATATTCTTCCCAGATTCCTATTTTCTCCCCCTTTGTGGTCCTTATCAGTAACAGATCCCCCTTAGGTGGTCCCTTCGCTCACCCACCTGCCTCAAATCAATGGCCACATACCATCTTCCACCGGTCATTGGGTACTCGCTGGAATGTTCCCTCAGGGCAGGATCCTTTGATGTCCAATGTCTTCATGAGGGAATGAAAAAAATGGCTTCAGGAATGGTCTGTGCTGGGCCCCTCCCTCTTTTCATCTCTTGATTCCCTTGGTTTCTCTCTCCCACTCTCATCCCTCCAACCCCGACTCCTCCCCCAGGCTTTTTAATATCTCTGATGAATATTCTTTTATCTGTGTTTATTCTAATGAAATACATATTTTATATACAAATGTTTGGTTTTGTGTGCATTTCTTAAAGCCTCACATAAATGGTATTGGGCTACCTATATCGTTCTTTCTTCTGTCGCTCAGCACTGTGTCTTTAAGACACCCACGTTGCTATGTGTCCATTCAGCACATGGATTCCAGCCACTGCCTGCATTCCATATAATGTTCCCCTTAGAATATCTTCTTCCTCAGGGATAGACAACCACATAGCCTCCAGCTCCCACAAACAGTGCTATGGTGAATGCCCATGTTCCACTGTGGCCCTGAGTGTGAATTCCTTTGAGAAATACCAAGGAAGAGAGTTCCTGGAATCTAGGGTGTACACATACTTAATTTGGTCACTTTCTGCCTGCCTGAATAGAGTGCCAACTCTCCAGATGGCTCCACCAATCTATATTCCCACCAGCCATGCAGAAGGGGACCTCATACCCCCATCTGGTAACTCTTCATCCTTGTCATTTGTCCAGGCTGATGTGTGTGGAGATATTTCATTATAATTTTTAAAAATTTTTTTACTTTTGAGAGACAGAGAGCATGAGCAGGGGGAAGGGGAGAAGCAGACTCCCTGCTGAGCAGAGAGCCTGAGATGGGGCTCAATTCCAGGACCCCAGGATCATGACCTGAGCCAAAAGCAGATGTTTAACCATCTGCCCCTCATTGTATTTTAACTTACATTTCTGATGAATAATGTATTTGAGAGACTCTTTGGCTCTTGCTAAGCTTTGGGGTCATCCCTTTTGTACACTGGCTTTTCATATTCTTAGCCCATTTTTTAGGTTGGGGTTCCTACCTTCTTCTAGTTAATTTGTTGTCCCTGTTCCTGTCCCTGTTCCTTATGGGTTAGGTTCTAGTCCTTCATCAGTTTAGGCAACCGTCAAATAATTTCTGATATCTGTCACTTCTAACCTTGTCCATGGCATCTTTCATTGAATGAAATCCTTAGTTTTGCTTTATGGTATGTACTTGTGAAGATGTAGAAGTCCTTTTGAACCTATATAAGAAGATACTGTCTGACATTGTCCTCTATGAAATTTTAATGCATACATTTCACATTTGGGTCTTTAATTCATCTGGAGCCCACCTTTGCAGTAATATTGGATATTACTTTCATTTTTCTTTATGTGGGAAGTCCGTTTTCCCAACAGCCTCTGCTAGCATACAGCCTTGCCCATTGACTCATAGGGCCACCTTTGTCATAGATTAAGTCATTGAATTGTCTATTCTATTCCAGTCTATGTTCTAATTCCAATATCATCCTTTTAAAATTACTGTGGCTTCGTAGTATATTTTCATATCTTATAAGGCAAGAACCCTCTCTTTTCTTTTTCCTCAAGACTGGTTGAGCCATTCCTGAATGTTGATTCTTTCCTATAAATTTTATAGTACATCCAACCAGGACCTTATAATTTCCTTTGAAAATATAGATCAAACTGGGAAAAACTGACATTTTTTATTAACATTCATCCAGAGACATTGAAAATTTATTTGGATTCATTTCTTCATCTTTTATTCAGCTTAGAATTTTTCTCAAAAGGATTTATGTATTCTTTATTAATTCCTAAATACCTTTAACTTTTATTGGAATGATGGATCATATCTCATATCTTATTGCATTTTTAGACAATTAATACAATTATTTTTTTAATATTTTTAAATATTTTTGTAAGTTAACATATCTACCGATCATCCTAAACTCCATTGATTGTTCTAGTAGCTTGTGTATTGATTCTGTTGGGTTTTTTTTTTTTTAGGTAAATTATACCATCTGCAATAATGACATCTCTTTCTTAACCAAGCATTGTACATCATTTTTTTTCTTACAACACTCACTAGAATTATATGAACCAGTAATAGTGCTAGTAGACATTCTTGTCTTCTCCCTATCTTAATGGGATTTTTTCTTTTTTCAGTGTGGAATATATAATGATGGCAAACATATTCTCCTTTCCCCTGTTTTCTGTTTTGTTACAGAACCTCTGAATTTTTGGTTGGACTTATATCCATCCAGAATCAAGACTACCTTCCTCAGCCTCTCTTGCAACTAGATAATGGCCTTGTGGTTAAGTTCTGGTCAATGGGAGGTGACTAGAAGTGATACTTTCATCTTTTGGTTGTAACTTTAAAAAAAGGAAGTGGTATGACTTCTCCCTCCTCATTCCTGCTGATTGAACTATGCAGATAGTGGTGATAGCTAGAGTAGCTACTACGGATCATAGAGATGATAATACCAGCCCCCTGAGGGATGTCACACAAACATGACAGAGGCAGCCTGGGCCCTGAAACCATGACCTCGCCCTGTCAGTCCTAAACCACTACTACACAAACACCACAGTTGGAATAAATCCTTCAACTTTTATTTATACCCTCGTGTTTAAATGCTGATATATATGGCTGGATGCAAGTCTTAACTCAAAGTTCATTTCTTTTCAAAACTTTAAAAATATTAAGCTGTTGTTTTCTTATATCCAGTGTTGCTTTTGAAAATTTGATTTTTGCTTCTTTGTGAGCTAACTACAGTCTATCTCTGGAAATTTTTATAATTCTCTCTTTGTCTTTAATGTTCCTAAATTTTACTTTGGCATCTCAGTGTGTGGATTTTACTGTTTGCTTTTTTTAAATTAACATATAATGTATTATTTGCCCCAGGGATACAGGTCTGTGAATCATCAGGTTTACACATTTCACAGCACTCACCATAGCACAAACCCTCCCCAATGTCCATAACCCATCCACTCTATCCCTACCCTCCCACCCCCCAGTAACCCTCAGTTTGTTTCCTGAGATTAAGAGTCTCTTATGATTTGTCTCCTTCCCGATCCCATCTTGTTTCATTTTTTCCCTCCCTACCCCCCACGACCCCCTGCCCTCAAATTCCTCATATCAGAGAGATCATATGATAATTGTCTTTCTCTGATTGACTTATTTCGCTTAGCATAATACCCTCTAGTTCCATCCATGTCATTGCAAACAGCAAGATTTCATTTCTTTTGATGACTACATAGTATTCCATTGTATATATATACCACATCTTTATCCATTCATCTGTTGATGGACAGCTAGGCTCTTTCCATAGTTTGGCTATTGTGGACATTGCCACTATAAACATTCGAGTGTATTGTTTGCTTTTTAATACCTATATCATACTCGGCATTTTATGAGGCACATTTTCTTGTAAGAGATTCATCTTTAAATCCCTCAAAAGAATAGGCATTGTGAGTAGGTGATTCCCCTCTGTTGCAGTCTACTAGCCCTGAAGGTTTGGAGACATAGAAGTGAACACATTGCCAGAATGTGGCTGGTCATTCCTCATCTATTTTTATAAACTCCTTACTCCTGTAAGTCCTTCGCTCCACCTTGCTATTACCCCAAAGGCCCCAGCACCAGCGATTTGGGCTGTAACAGCTATTTTCTGTAGTGAAGGATCCATCGGCTATTGACCCAAGGCCACATAAGGAAGAAGAAAGAATGGAGCACAGATGCTTGTCTGCAACCTTCTGTCTCACTCGCACTGTCATCCTCAAGCTACTCATCTTCCCTCCAACCTGCCCTCTACTTGACCCCCCCCCCATACATAGGAGTTCACCATCCTGTCATTCCCGCAAGGAGGTTCATGTCATTTTTGGTAGTTTCTCAGATCCATGCTTTCCACTCATTTCTAGTTTTCTCTAAGGTTGATTTGAAGAAAGGAAGCCAGCAACATATCCTAGTTAACCATCCTTATGGGAAGCCTAAATCAGATACAGGAATTTTTTAATGGCATCATGGAGATACAGGCATGCTAATAGTAAAACGTTTAGACCTACAAGGAAGAAAAGGTACCTTCACTAGAGGCTGGAGAGGAACATAAACTAAGCTAAATGGGACCTGGCTGGACCCCTATTCACACTCTGCATGTGACTATAAATTGCTCCAACCATCAGTCAGGCCATCCCTGGGAAAAAGCATGACCTGGAGTAGAGAAACAAGTCCCCTAATGAGACATTCCCTTAACTGGTTCTGATTCAGGTAAGAAGAGTGATCAAATAAAGCTTCCTTTCCCATTACTGATCAGTATACTTTAGAAGAACACTGCAAATTCAACACAACTGAAATAAGACTGCACTGCGTGTCTTCAGTTTTTTCTTTTCTGAAATTTGCATGGGTTATTCATTATCTAACTAGAGACTTGCCCTAGAGACTTTAGGGAGGTCATCATTTTAACATGTAATAGTCAAAGGGCTCTTAATGACTGCATATTCAGTGCTGCTGAGTCAACATGACTTTGCTTAAGCCCAAGGACTGTTTAGAAATCACAGCCTCTGGGCATTGTCTTAGCCCAATGCCAGAAAGACACTCTGTGGCTGTGATTAAACTGATGGGTGTCAGGAAACAGAAAAAGCTCTAAAGTCTTGCATGAGGATTTTGATGGGTAGGAGTTTGTTCTCCTACTTTTTCTAGAGAAAAAGTAGAGATGTCTAGTATTTTAAAGTAAGCCTTTGAAAATACCAAATGCAAACCTCAGAAAGGCCATTCTGAAGAGCAAAATAGGGAAAATATCAACAGAAGATACTACTGTTGGCAATCAAACTGGATTGATCCTGAAATAATACTCTCACCCACTACCTTTATTATCTGCTTCTCAGACTTCATTCTACCACCTCATCTACCCCTAGAGACAGCTGTGCCCATTAGTATTAATTAAATGTGAATGTTAACATGGAGAAAGATTTATAACTGCCTTGGCCTGACAGGTACATTGTAGCTGAAATGCATCAAGGAGGATGAATGACCCAAGTCTACCAAATATGAACTACGATCCACTTCTCCAAATTGGCCAGAGCATTTTAAAAGTATTTTGGGGAACTTGCCAAGTAAGCCCTTTCCATCCCTTCTACCCCCCTCACCTTCACCCCCATTCTACCCACTGTCACTGTCATAAAAGGACTGCATCCACATGAAGCAACATATAAAATTGGGGCCAGGTTGGAAAAGGGGAAAACAAGTGCCAACTTACACAGTTGCAAACTAAACTGGGTGGCCTAGAATCCCCTCTACTTGAACCACAGCCAGTGTGGACAAACAGAACAATATATTTCATGTAATCCACCTGTACATATTTAAACTAGGTCAGACACAAAATTCTCACCTTACTTTAGACTATGGGACTAGATGCCAGAAAAAAAATGGATGTCGGAAGAGCTCTGAAATTTCTCGACAAAAAATAGAAAAAAAAAACCGAATGTGAAACCAATAGTCATTGCTCATCATGACACTTGGTGTTGTTTTCAAATCCAACTTTTCAATATTTAACAGATTTACCCATGTTGTGATTTCTGGGAATCACATGAAGATTTTAAACCCAGATTTTAGGTATGTGATTTACGTATATGATCAGAGTGTCTGTGTGAACATGACTTTACTATCCCTTTTACTTCATAGCTCTATAGAGTAACGTTACAATTCTAGGACATTCTTCCTTGGGATTGACTCGATTGATCAGTCCAGGAAATTCCCAAGAGATCCCCCCGGGCTTCCCCAGAAAGCATCAACACTTGGTTTATGCTCCCTTTCCCTCTTTAAATCTCTTGCCTCAAAGTTCTTGCTCTGCTGTTTCCCCCGATTCTAAACTGTTACATCATGGTCCTTACCCCATCTTCATTAAGCCTGTGTTTTGAAAGCTCCACTTTCACCAAAGCCTCAGATTCTTCATAAAATCCAACTTGCCTTTCTCCCTTGAGACCCTGGAAAAACTGCTGAGGTGATGTGCCCCCTAGAAAGCAGTCAATTTTGTCTTATGGACAGATGGTGTTGGTAATGTTTGGGAAGCATTTGACAATAGATAATATAATATGGCTGCATACTCATTGAATGCACATGGAACTTACAGAAAAAAGAATAATATAAATGACAAATTATTTTTCACTTTAGGAAAGATTCATCTGGAAGGGAAGCTGATGGGGAGAACTTCAAATTGTTATAAAGTGTAAATAGGTGGGTCTTGTTCTAGATATAGTTATAACAAGTTTCTCCTGCCCCTTACGCCCTATGCCCCATATCCTGCTGCCTTTCTCCTATGGGGGGCGGAAGGGGGGTGGGGATCAGCATTCATCTGACATACTAAACACACATATACACATTTGCTTATTTGCTTGTTATCTGTCCCCTCACGCAATTCTAACTCAAACATAAGCTTCATGAGGACACGGACATGATGTACTCTCAGCGCTTAGAACCATGCCAGACTTAGACTAAGTATTGGTAGAAGGGAGGAAGGAAGAAACGAAGGGCAGGGGAGGAGAAGGAAGGGAAGAAAACAAAATAAGCCTAAATGAGGCTACTTAATCCGGTGGCTAGCACCCAGATTTGGGAATTAGAACTGAATTTGAATTATTTCATCAACTTACTATTTTTAGGACCTTGAACAAAATACTATGATGTTTTGAGCCCCTAGTTTCTCGTCTATAACATGAAGATGATAAGACCTATTTTGCATAGTTGTGAGAATAGCAAATGTCTAAAAAGTAGCTGAAATGCATCTAGTATAGTGTCTCCCAAGCTGTAAGCCATTAAGAAATAGAAGATGGGTGCGTAAAGAGAGAAGAAACTCAGGAGTTTTTAAAGGAAAGAATGATGCATTCCTTTTTTATTTTTTATTATTATTATTTGTCCCAGGGGTACAGGTCTGTGAATCATCAGGCTTACACCTTTCACAGCATTCACCAAGAATGATGCATTCTGAGAGAAGGAGCACATTTGCCCGTTTATTTTAGTGGCAAATGGAATTTGGGTTAGAAAAACTGAGCCCCTTTGGTTTGGAATTAGGGCTCTCTTTGGCCAGTTAATGAGAGGGGAAATTAGTGCCAGGGCTGGGAATGGAAACTGCACTTTCTGGTGGGAATTCAGGAGAGAGGAGGCCAGGGTCCTGGGTGGGAGCCGAGGGAGAGAAAAGAGGAGTGTCCTCCAGGGCAAGGAGGTGGAGGCAGGCCTTGCAGAGAAGGGCAGCCAGGGCCCGATTCTCCGGAGCGGGGAAGGCCAGGGAGCTGCAGAGCAATGCTTTTCAGATTTCTGTTTGTCTGTGCTCCAGTGCTGTCCCACCATCTGCTCAAATTGGCTGCCTACCTTTGTCTTGTGTTCCCCGCACCCTCGGGAATCGGGGAATCGAGGTAGGCGCCATGAGAGGAAGCGCCGATTTCTTGGATCATCCAGTATTAGATGCTCGTGTGGCCGTGGTCATCTATTTCATTTTTTAAAGATTTTATTTATTTATTTCACAGAGGGATAGAGATCAGAAGTAGGCCGAGAGGCAGACAGAGAGAGAGGAGGAAGCAGGCTCCCTGCTGAGCAGAGAGCCCGATGCGGGCCTTGATCCCAGGACCCTGAGATCATGACCTGAGCTGAAGGCAGAGGCTTTAACCCACTGAGCCACCCAGGTGCCCCGTGGTCATCTATTAAAGGGAGTGCAGGCATCTCAGTAAATACTGACTCAGGAGGAGGTGCGAGCAAATTACCCCCCACCCCGGAAGGCAGCGGCAGGGAACCCGCTGCTTGGCAGATTCTGTTATCTGGAAAGCAGGTGTGAGAGAAGAGAGGTTCAAGTGACCCAGCGGGGCCCGAGGACGGTGAGGCAAGGGAGAGACACAGCTCGGTCGTAAAACGTCAGGGCTCTCTAGAATGCCCAGAAGTCTAGAGAAATGATGTTTTCATGAGCTAGGTCAATAAGCCAAAATAATCCAAAAATATCCATGAGGAGCAAATATCAAAATTTTAAATAAAGACAGGATCCTTAAGATTGATCTTTTGTTTTGTCTCAGCCTCCAGGATGGCTCCGCATGGTCCTTTTATTGATTCTGACTTTAACTAAAATTCTGATATTTTGGTCTTTATGGATGTTTTTACATTAATTTTGATGTTTTAAAATATTGTATTAAAATAATGTATTAGCATTTTCCAGAGAAACAGACTAACAGAATATGCATATATATATATATGTGTATATATATATATATATAAATGTACATATAAGATTACATATAATCTATGAAACAGTAAGGTATATACAATAGAGATTTTTCATAAGGTACCAGCTCATGTGATCGTGAAGGCTGGGATGTTCCACCATCCGCCATCTGCACACTGAAGGCCCAGCAGGGCTGGTAGTGTGGTTCAAGGCCTGAGAGCTGGAGAGCCAATGGTGCCGATTCTAGTCCAAGTCTGAAGGCCTGAGAGCCAGGAACACCCAGGTGAGAAGACTGACATCCCAGCTCAACAGTCAGGCAGAGAGCAAATCCAACATCCCTGAACCATCTTGTTCTACACAGGTCCTCCATGGATTGGCTGATGCCCACCCACCACGGCACTGGGTTACCTGCTCACTCCATCCTAAGAGATACACGGGAATTGCCCAGATGAAAGAGGAGGTAGAGAGCAGATGAGTGTTCTAGGCAAAAAGAATAGCACAGAGAGAAGCCTGGAAGCAAGGAAGCTTTTTCTGGCACAGGCAGGGAAAGGTCAGCCCGTGTGAGGCATGAAACTGTAGTTTGGCTAGTTACAAAATAACTAAGTCCTGGAGATGTACTGTAAACCATGGTGACTCTAGTCAACAATACTATGTTGTACATTTGAAAGTTGCTAAGACAGTACATCTTAAAAGTTCTCATCACAAGGAAAAAATGTGTAGTACACTGTGCTGATGGATAGCCAAAAGCCTCAGTGGGGATCATTTCACAGTATCTACAAATATCAAATCATTATGTCATACATCGGAAACTAATATAATGTCGTCAATTTGAATTCAAATATAGAGTGGGGAGGACTCTGAAAGTTACCTTAGTTGTTTGGAACTTTATCTATAGATCAATGAGAAGACTTGAACGTGTTTTAAAGTAGGGAAGGGACAGACTAAGATTTTTACTTTGAGAAATAGACATTTGAAGATGGTTCCAGAAGAGGGAACCGTGGACATTGCGATGGCGCAGGGAAGAGGGAAGGCGATCAGGACCGAGGTGGTGGCAGCAGGGTCACAGAGAAGTAGAAAAATGTGAGGCATTCATAGACGAAATGATCAGGATTTGATGACTCTTTTAAAGAAGTAATGAGGTAGAAAAAAGAATCAAATATGATCCCTTGATTTCTAGCTCAGACACCTGAGTGATGGACAGAGTCATTTCCTGGAGAGGAGGCACATTAATTAACATAGCCCTCGCTGTAGACACAATAGCCATTGAGAACTGAAATGATTTTGCAGGCTACCGACTGCACTTATTTACTCCCCAAAGAAGAATTAGATCCTTCTGGATGAAGGAAGATTGTTTAAAAATAGAAAACAAGGGCACCTGGGTGGCTCAGTGGGTTAAAGCCTCTGCCTTCGGCTCAGGTCATGATCCCAGGGTCCTGGGATCGAGGCCCGCATCGGGCTCTCTGCTCGGCGGGGAGCCTGCTTCCTCCTCTCTCTCTGCCTACTTGCGATCTCTCTCTCTATGTCAAATAAATAAATAAAATCTTTAAAAAAAAAAAATAGAAAACAATACATAAGTTGATTGTTAGACCATGTGATAAGAAATTACAAGTTGTCATTAATCATTTTGAATGGAAAATAAGTCGATTTAAGATTTGGCAGTCACACATGATACAATAACAGAATAACAATAGGGGGATCTTAAAAGTATGGAAGTTCATTTCCTTTTAATTCATCCAGTTGGTGTTGCTGAGCTGATTATTCATACATTCTGTAAGCTTAGGTTTCTGAGAGGCTTATCATAGAAAAAAGGTCATAATTCTCCGTATTTATTTTGAAGGGGATTGGAATGATTCATTCCATAATATTACAGACAGAGACAAAATGGCATTCTCTCCCAAGACCCTTGATGTTTTCCAAATTTTGCTCAAGGATTTTCACTGTGGCTGCAAACAGTATCAGGTTTATTATCTCATATGTTTAAGGGGAGAAAAAGGACAAAGCCATTCCAAAGAAAAACAAATAAAATCTCACCTTGGGTTTTATATATTTAAAAATATCTGCAGCAGTCCATTTGCTTCCAAATTACCCAGACGCAGAAAGATGGTAGCAGTGGCAATAACACAGGTTTTCAATCTCCCAAATCACCGCCGCAGTAACAGACAGAACAATTGAGACAGCAAAGCAAAAGCCCGTGGACATCATCTACAACAGAAGTGACAGGGAACGTATTCCCATAAGCAGGAGGGGTCAAAGCACTAGCAGCATCAAGACGTGTAGTGACAAGTACAGGAGGAAGCAGGAGGACAAGGGACTTTCAGTGAACAGCTCAGAAATGGAATTACCAACAGTTTGCCACTCCCAAAGGGAGGGGTCCACTCTGAGCACCAAGAGCTCTTCAGGCCAATCAGACAAGAGCAACCAAACCAGAGAAAGGGCTTTGCCAACTCCAGATGCCCTGCAAACTCTCTGATTGCTCAGATCACAGTGCATTTAAAAGGAGAAAGAAGGGCGTCTGGGTGGCACAGTAGTTAAGTGTCTGCCTTCAGCTCAGGTCATGATCCCCGGGTCCTGGGATCGAGTTTGGTAGAGCCACAATAACAATAGAATAGAGAATAGAATACAGCACAAAAACAATAGAAATTGGAGCCATAGGGCATTGAAGCGAAGGATATTTGGGGCACCCTCCCCTCTAAGAGCACAGAAAACCCAGGAGCAATAGCAATGATTGTGCTTGCAACCATATGATGTTCTCTTAAAGGAGAAAAAAAGATAATAATCGACAGAGAACATTATTCCTATAGACAAATCCAACAATAAAGACATGACCAGAAAACAATAAAAACCTTAACTTAAAAATTCCAAATGAGCTAAGAGAATTTGAGGAAATGTTAGAAGCTATGGCAGAATGCCATAAGATGGGAAGAGAACATGAGATGATTGGACAGAAGAAAAGCTTGAAAAGTGAGCTGAGAGTTTGAGAATTAGAAGCAAATAATAATAATAATAATAATAATAATAATAATAATAATAATAATAAATTATAATTTCAGAAAGGGACAAAAATGAGGAGAATGCAGTTCAAACTAACATAAGAAAAGATAGAAAAGAGAATGGATAGGAAATAAAAAATAGAAACAAAATAAAGAAAAAGATTAAAAGCAGTAGATAGAAAGTAGTAGATTATTCAAGAAAATGTTGCCAATACAAAGAAGATCTGAATCTACATATTCAAACTGGAAAATCAGCTCCAAGTAGCCAAAATGAGACATATTTTTTTTTAAATTTTATTTTTATTATTTGCCCAAGGGGTACAGGTCTGTGAGTCATCAG
>LNAC01000840.1:531644-614090 GCA_002007465.1 Ailurus styani | reverse complement strand
TACTCAGAAGAGACCTGGAACTGGGGAGAAAAGTAAGAGGGAAAAAAAACCAAAACCCAAAACAGACAAACAAAAAAACCAAAAACACAAAATCATACAAAAACAAGACAAACAAAAATGAATAAAACAAAATCCTATATCTATATTATCTATTTCTGTTTCTATATCTATGTCTATGACTCTATCTCTATCTCCATCTCTATCTATCTCTATCTATTAGATTGGTGAATTGAACAGACCCTATAAGTATCCAAAAAAATAAGGTTAAAAACAATGAAGGGATAAAATATGATTATAACAATGAAAATTTTAAAAAAAGAGAATAAAAAGTGTTGATACGATATAAGAGTTAAGAACGTTAAAATAGGAAAAGGGAAAAATTTTAAAAGAAAAAAGTAAGAAAAAATTTCAAAGAGAAAAAAAAATCAATGAACTTTGAACGACTGAAGAATCATGGGGAAAAAGCCATGAATTGTCTCCGTTGCTTTTCCGTAGTTCTGGGGTTCCGCAATGCTTAGCCGTCTTGAACTTGACTTTGACTGGATGGTTTGTTTGTTTGTTTCTCTTGGTCTTCTGGGGGAGGGGCCTGTTGCTATGATTCTCAAGTGTCTCTGCCCGAGGCGGATTCCCACCGCCCTCGCCAGGGGCCAGGCTAAGTAATCAGCTCGGGTTCGCTCTCAGGAGCTTTTGTTCCCTGAACGCTTTCCGTACCTCGTTGGAGGACGGGACTGAAAATGGCGGCTCCCAGTCTCCGACCCGGAGGAGCCGAGAGCCTGGGGCCTCAGCCCTCAGCCCGCCTCAGAGAAAAGCAGTCCCTCCCGTCTCCTGGTCTCCGGCCGCTCTCCGAGCTCACCCGGCCTGTGACCGAGTGTTTCTGTCTCTGGCGCGGCCCCGTTTAGAATCTCCGAACCTGACAGATTCCTGCAGCCGCTCCCGCACCGCTTCTCCTGGAGGAGGAAGGTGAGTCTCTCCGGGTCTGCCGCCCGTGGGGTCCCCGCTCACAGATCAGTGGCCCGGCTGTGCTTCAGATCACAGCCCAAGGTAACCCTGAGCTGAGAGACCCCTCAGCTCAGCTCCGTCTCTCCCGCCGGCTTCTCTCTGAGACCTGGGAGCTCGGTCGCGCTCAGACACCCCTGGTCTTTTTGTGTCCCCGTGGGTCCTGAGACCACACTGTCCCTGCAGGGGCTTCACCCCCCGCTTGGCCTCTGGGGCAACGTCCCTCAGTGGAGCCGACTTCTAACAGTTCCAAGTCTGTGCTCCGCCGCTCGCTCCCTTGCCGGCAGCCGGCCCCTCCCCCCGGGGTCTATCTTCCTGTCGCCGCAGATTCACTTCTCCGCATGTCCTACCTTCCAGAAGGCGGTCAATTTTCTGTTCCTAGAATTGCTGCTCTTCTTCTCTTCCATCTCAGGTAGAATTTGTAGGTGTTCAGAATAGTTTGATAGCTCTCTGGGTGAATTCCTGGGACCTGATGATAATCGGTCTCCTACTTCTCCGCCATCTTGCCACTCCCCTCTATTTTATGATTTTAAAATAATGCTTAGAAGTTAATTTTTTGCAGTCTTGACTTGCATGAGATTTTATATACAATTTTTAATTGAATTAGTCAACCTGCCAAATTTCTGTTTACTTTGTTTTTGTTTTCCTTTGAATTCTGTCTTAAATACTTCCCAAACCCTGCTCTCTTTAAATGCTTCAGGAAATTTCTAAATAGAATCAATCAAACTTAGTTCTTAAATTATTCCTCTCCAGACTCCATAAGATATCTTCATTTTAGCTTTCAAAGAATTCTTTTATTCTTATTTTTTTTTTTACTTTATTCCCTCAACAAATATACTTATCTGAAAATTGTGTGTGCATGTAAACATCAACCCAGAAATTCAAGTCCATCTTAACCAGAATTCATCTGTTCCGGTTTAAGTGTTAATGACTAGTAAGTGAAAATTTATCCATGGAAAAGTCAATAAATGTATTCCCAAACTATTTAATTAATTTTCAAAATCACAAAGTTGGGAAAATACTTTTAATTTATTTTTAATTATAGAAGGTTTAAGTCATATAAACATTTGAATTAGTCTTTCCATCCTTTCTATAACTTATACCCCACATAACTTTACTTACTTAACATGCATAGAAATAAAACAATTCACATTTGAGTTTCAGCCACAATAGAGTGGATGAGGCAAACCCATTGCAAAAAAAAAAAAAAAAGGAGAGAGAGAGCAGTATCATTTTAGTTATCTGCTTAGGTCAATGGTTCTCATCTGGAGGCAGTTTTTCCTTTTAAGGGGTATTTGGCAGTTTATTGAGACATTCTTGATTGTCATGACCAGAAGTCGTGGTGTGCTGTGGGTATCTAAAAGGTAGAAGCCAGGAATGCTGCTGAGCACCGACACCCTCCACGAAAAAATAATTATCTTCTACAAAATGTCAATAGTGTTCCTTTCAGGGGTGTCTGGGTGGCTCATTCAGTTAGGTATCTGACTCTCAATTTTGGCTCAGATCATGATCTCAAAGTCATGGGATGGAGCCTCATATGAGGCGCCAAGCTGGGTGTCGAGCCTGCTTGAGGTTCTCTCTCTCCTTCTCCCTCTGTCCCATTCTCTCTCTCTCTCCCTCTACCCAGAAAACAACAACAAAAAAAATAGTGTTCCTGTTCACAAACTCTGCCTAGATAAAAGTTTCCTTTAAAACCAATTTAAAAGGTGCATAAAACTATACACATTCACACACAACAAAATAAAAATAAAGAAAAAACAGAATTCCAAAAAACACCGTACAGGGGCACCTGGGTGGCTCTGTTGGTTAAGCCGCTGCCTTCGGCTCGGGTCATGATCCCAGGTTCCTGGGATCGAGCCCCACATCAGGCTCCTTGCTCAGCGGAGAGCCTGCTTCTCCCTCTCCCTCTGCCTGACACTCTGCCTACTTGTGCTCTGTCTCTCTCTGTCAAATAAATAAATAAAATCTTAAAAAAAATAAAAAAAACGTACATTCTGATACAATATTAATGTCACAGTGTAACAATTTTTGACATTCATCTTACAGTTTCAGATGTTAGTACTTCTTAACCTGACAGTTGTCTCTCTGAGAGTCATCTTGGAAAAAGGCTGCATAGGCAGTCCTTGCGGGGGACTTAGAGCATGCCTCTTCTCTGTGGCCCATCTTCATCAGCTCCTATCTTCTGGGTTATAATGATCTCTCTCTCTCTCTCTCAGTCTCAATTGTTCACCTAATCCATGTCTCAAGACTCTTCTGAAGCTCTGTACTTCATTTGCTAACATTTCTCACCTGACTTGCTGGTTTTTCAATGTGTTTTCTAATTTTTGAAACCTAATTTTTACTATAACAGTAAGAGCTTTTTTTTAAGGCTTGTAAAACATGCTCTCTCCCCATGTCATCCATTGAATCCCATGGAGTCAATGAACACAGTCAAATGAACACAGTATTGTCATTTAAGGCCCTCCCGATTCCTACAAAATCTACATGTTTCTCGTAGCACTAGAAGATATTCTGTCAGGTTATCTAAGATGTGAAACCAACATAATGGAAAATGAAATGGCAGATATATATGTTTCCTTTATCAATTTTCTTTATCAATTTATAGATTTTCTCCTAATTACTCTGTTGTGTGTGTGATCTAAAGAAGATGTAAAATGTCATATTATAGCTCCTTCTTTTAGTACAAGTTAAATGCTAACTTTCTTTACAGAAAATTGTCTTGAAGGATTGTTTCTAGTGTAGTACATTTCATTTCCTTTCACAGTGACTATTAATTTCTTCTAACAGAAGTAGAAAAACTCAAAAGGGAGGCATGAAACAGATTGCAGTTGGTCTATTAATATAGAAGTTTATTTAGTGGGAGTGCTCAGAGACATAAATGATGACATTCACTTGGATAGCAAGGTTCTGGTTCAGTAATTTATTCCTCTCACAGTATTGGAAGTCTAGACTCAGTGTCCCCATGTTTTTGTTATTACTTTTAATACTTGATTATCATATAATGCCCCCCTGCTTGCTGATGATATAATTTGAGTATATTAAATCACTATCTTAAAAATGCAGTATATTACTTCATTTTAACCTATAAAAATATAACAGAAATTGTGAAAGTTATAAATATATAGCTTAATGAACTTTCAAAGAGTGAGCATATGTGTGTCACCAGCACCCAAATTGAGAAGCAAAGAATTAATAGCTGTCAAGAGGCTTTCTTCCTGCCCTTATTCCACAGCCTCACTGAAATGTGACCTCTATTCTGACTTTGAACTTCTTAGACTAGTTTTGTTCTTTTAAATTTTATATAAAAGGAACTACACAATGCAATTTGTATCTAGATTTCTGTCCCAATATTATATTTGTACAATTCGTATGCTGCTGTGTATAGCAAAATCCTTTTTATTTTCATTATAATATAATGTTCCCCTGGATACCTATAAGAAAATTAATTTATTTGATTATTTATGAACTTTTATCTCCAGTTTGACACCTTTATGTGAATAGTTACACTCAGATTATTTTTGTACCAATCTTTTAGTGAACATACGAACGCATTTCTATTGGAAATGTACCTAAGAATTAAGAGTAAGAGAAGGTTAATATCTAATATCAAATTTTCCAATGTACACTTCTACAGGCATTCTTTTTGTTCCATGTCTTTGTCAACACTTGATATTGTCTGTATTATTTATTTATTTATTTATTTATTTATTTATTTTTAATTTTTTTATTTTAACCCTCTATTGGTACTATGGAATCATACTGTATTTTAAATTACATTTGTCTTATGATGGATGAGTTGAGCAACTCTTCAAATGGTTTTTGACCATTTGATTATCTTTTTGACTCTCACTTTTTCAAGTCTTTGGCCCATCTCACCTCCCACTCCCCCACACCTTTTGGGTTGTTTTTTCTTTCTTCTTTATTTGTAGAGTTCCTTGTATATTTTGAAATGTCACTTACTGAATATATTTATTGAAAAATATTTCTTCCTACTACTTTATGGCTTGCCTTCTCACAATCAATGTTGTCCTATAATGCATGAAAGTCTTCGTTTTGATGCAGTCTAAACTATCAAAAAAAATTTTAAAGTTAGTGTATTTTGCATCCCACTTAAGAAATCTTTTCCTAACCCCAGCTAATGAAGATATACTCATATGTTTTCTACTAGAAGTTTCATTGTGTTACTTACACTATTTAACCCTTAATTCCTTTCAAATTGATTTTTATATGTGGTTTGAGGTAGGCATAAGGTAATTTTTTTTCAATTTCATATCTAGTTAACTCATCACCACCTATAGAATGGACCATTCCTTCCCATTACACTGCAATATCACCTTTGTCATACATAAAAAAAAATTTATTTGGATTGAATTGAATATGTAAATATTCCAATCTATCAACATTATCTACTCCTTTATTTACTTCTCATCTTTAGTTTCTTTCAAAAAAGTTTGTGATTTTTCAGAGGAATGATCTTAAACAACGTGTTAGACTTATTTTTAGTATTTGATAGTTTTGTTGTTCTTGTTCTTGGTAATAAAAACAGTATCACTTTAAAAATTCCAATTCCTATTTATTTTATGCTGGCATATATCAATGCAAATGATTTCATATACTGACCTTGTATTACTCAACTTTACTAAATTCACTTATTGATTATAATGATTTGTCTTGGATTCTTTTGAATTTTCTATATACAGAATCATGTTGGCTTCAGATAATGAAAGATGTATTTCTTCCTTTAATTCTTACCTATTTTATATCTGTTTCTTTACTTGGTTAATTGCCAAAGCTGTCCAAATTACATATGTAATAGAAGTAGAATATCATATATCCTTCTTTTTTCCTATCTCCAGGGGAAAGTTTTAAGTAGTACACCATTAAATATAATATTTACTCCTGGAATTTTAATTATATTCTTCTATTCATAATTAGCTAAGAATTTTTAATGAGTGCTAAATGCTGTTAAATAATTGAATCATGCTGATAAACACAAGAAAAGAGATATGGAGAAACAAAGAATATATGAGACATAGAAATCAAACCCAAATAAGGAGAAAGAAAATAATTTTAAAAGGGCATATGTCAATGAAATATAAAAAAAAATAATAAAAGCCAAAAATATATTCCTGGATAACATTAACAAAGTTGATAAATTTTTAAAGGGACTGATCAAGAAAACAATAGATAAAATACAAGTTACTAGCATCAGGAATGAAAGGGGTGGCATTACTATAGAATTTACAAACTTAGATAGTGAGAGAGTTTTATGAAAACCTTTTTGCCAATATGGGCTTATTGGAAAGCACAATTCATCAAAATTAACAGAAGAAATTTTTTAAAATTCATCTTCATTATTCATCTCTAGATATTCATCATTTAAAATTATCTAAAAGAGAAAACATGGCCTATTGGCTTCACTAGTGAAATCTGTTAAACATATAGGAATAAATAATGTCAATCCTCTACACATAAAAACAAAATTCATAAAGTCAAAAAGGAGAAAACACTTTCCAACTCCTATTACAAGCCACCATAACCCTAGTAGTAAAAGAAGTCAGTAATATATTACAAGAAATGAAAATTAAATGTTAGTAGCCTTCATAATCATAGACAAAAAAAATCCTAACAAAGTACTATCAAATCAATTCCACCAATGTATAAATAAGATAATACAGAGTTATCAAATGCATTGTATCCAAGAAATGCATATTGGTTTAACATTCAAATAGCAATTGATACAATTACTGCATTAACAAATTAAAATGAAAAATAATATTTCAATTAATACAGAAAAACTTTTGGTAAATTTAACATTAATTTTAGAAATAGAAGGGGATAGTCAACCTAATCAAACACAACTACAAAAACCTACAGCTAAGATAATACCTAATAGTAAAATACTGAATACTTCTTTTCCAAAGACTGGCAATAAGAGAATGATGTCCATTCTCACTGCATCTAGTCAACATTATATCTTCTGCGGTTTCCATGGAAATAAGAAAAAGAACTAAAATCCAGTAGATTTAAATGCAGTGAAACTGTCATTATTCTCTGATGACATATTCTTAATCTATAAAAAACAAAACTTACCATAAGAAATTGAGTTTCATAAAATATTAAAAACTTCTATTTATCAAAAAACACCGTTAAGAAAATAAGCCAGAAACTAGAAGAAATTACTCTCATCCCATAAGCATGCAAATAACTTATAACTTGACTATATCAATAACTCCTGCAATTCAATAATAAAACAGCAAACTTATATTTAAAAATAGGGGTATATTTAAATAGATATTAATATATGAATGGACAGTAAGCACATGAAAAGTGTATGCTACACTTCAGTACCAAAAAAGGTAATAAAAAAGCCAAGTCAGCAAACACTTTTTTCTTTTTTGCTATGTTAAGTTTATGAAAAATCCATGTTACTTTCTCCTTCATTATTTAGAAAAGAATTCTCAGGAGAAGCCCTCAGGCTTATAGATTGCTTTGTACAGAGATTTTCAATTACAGATTGAATTTCTTTGATAAATACAGTTCTATCGAAATATCTGTTTTTCAAGGTTTTTTTCCCCAAGAAACTGAGTATATTTCTTAAATTGTCAAGTTTATTGGTATGAAATTGCTCTAATTAATATCATTATCTTTTTATTTTATTAATTTATTTTTGGTTGAGTGGTGTGCTAGGAAACCAGTTTTCTGGGGGGAAAATGGCTTGATTTATAATACCTACCAATTTCCACGCTGTGTACAATCAGACCATGGCCAATTTCGGGTTGTGTAGTTGGGAACACATGCACACAGTTTATTGTCATGAGCAGATATGAGGTAGTCCCAACATATTACTGTTGTTATCTGTAATAATACCATGATATTGGTAATATATGTCTTCTTTCTTCTTTTTTTGTTTTCCTTGGTTAGTTTTGCTTAAGGTCATTTCATGTCATTAGTTTTAAAAAACCTATTTTCTGGGTGTTTTTGTTTTTGTTTTTTTCTTTTTTTTAAAGATTTTATTTATTTATTTGAGAGAGAGAGAGAGAGCACAAGCAGGAGGAATGGCAGAGGGAGAGGGAGAAGCAGACCCCCGCTGAGCAGCAATCTGGATGTGGGGCTCAGGGCTTGATCCCAAGACCCTGGTATCATGACCTGAGCCAAAAGCAGAGGCTTAATCAATTGAGCCACCCAGGCGCCCCCCAATTTTCAATTTTTAAAATTTCTTTTTTATTTTTTAGTTTTCTCTGTTGTGCAGAGGTTTTTGTTACAATAATTTCTAACCTTGATTATTTCTTTTCTTCTATATCTTTAAATTTAAAATGCTAGTTTCCAACTTCTTAAAGTATTGATTGGATTATCGATTCAACCTTTTCTGTTTTTCCTGATACAGGATTTCAGACTATAAATCTCCTTTTAAAAGTAGTATTAACTGTATCCCATGAGTTTTGATATGTAATATTTTTATTATCATTCAGATTGAAATACTTTCTAATTTCAACTGTGATTTTTCTTTTCTTTGATCTACTTAAAATTGTATTGCTCAAGTTCCAAAAAACGTGAGATTTTTAATTTATATTTTTATTATTCATTCTAGATTAATTTCATTATGATCAGAGTTCATATTCTTAACTACTTTTATTTTTATTTTATGACTCACCATGTTGGATATTTTTGCTGCTGCTGCTTTTTTTTTTTTTTTTTTTTTTTTTTGGCATTCCCGAGGTGGGAGCATACATAATTTACTTGAGACTTCATCTTTCTATTGTATGTATTGCAGTGGAATCAATTTACCTTTCAGCACTTCTCTGTGTNTTTTTTTTTTTTTTTTTTTTTTTTTTTTTTGGCATTCCCGAGGTGGGAGCATACATAATTTACTTGAGACTTCATCTTTCTATTGTATGTATTGCAGTGGAATCAATTTACCTTTCAGCACTTCTCTGTGTCCCACACATTTTGAAATGTTTTATTTTTTTGTCATTCAGTTCAACGTGTTTTTCATTTCCCTCAATACTTCCTCCTTGACCCATGAGTTATTTAGAAGTATGTTTTTTGGTTTCCAAGAGTTTAGAGATTTTCCTATTATCTTTCTGTTACTGATTTCTAGTTTGATTCTGTGTGGTTTGTGAACCCATTCCGGATGACTTCAGTTCTTTTCAATATATTTAGATTTGTTTTACAAGTAGGACATGTCTTCCTTGATGTCTTCCATGGGCATTTGAGAAAAATGTCCGCTCTGCTATTTGGTATAATGTTCTATAAATGTCAGTTTGATTTTCTTGGTTGATGGAGTTCTTCAACATCCCTGATGATTTGCTAGCTAGTAGTTTTACCAATTTTAAGGGAGGGTTGTCAGAGTCTCTAACTATAATTGTGGATTTGTCTATTTCTTTCAGTTTTCATTTCACAAATTTGGCTGCTCTTTTTCTTGTTTTTGGTTTTTGTTGTTGTTGTTGTTGTTGTTCGTTTTTGGGGAGGGGTTGGTGTATACATTTAGAAGTGCTTTATCTTCGTGGTGGTTTGATCTATTAATAATGTCCATCTCTGAATTTGGCAGTTTTCTTCCTGTGACCTTTACTTTATCTGATATTGGCATAGCCTCTCCTGTTTACCTTTGACTGAAGTTTGCATGATCATTTTTTTTTACTTTTAATCTACCTATGTCATTATTTTTAAGTGAGCTTCTCATAGACAAAACATAGTTGAGTCACTTTTTTAATTTGCTGTGCCAGTCTGTGTTTTAATGTTTGTATTTATACCGTTTATGTTGAATGCAATTATTGAAATGTTAGAGTTTAATCAGCCACTTATCTTTTGTTTTCTGTTTGCTCTGTATTTTCTTTTTTATTAATTTATTTTTTCCCTGCGTTCCTGTTGGTTATTTGAACATGAGAAACTCCTACTTCCTGGAATATGGAGTAGATATACTTTTCCCTCTTCTTTCCACTAACTGTAACTCAACTTTTAAAGTTTCCATTTTAATTTAATTAAATCTGTAGTGTTTTAATTAAATCTGTAGTTATATCTCTTTATGTAGTTTGTTTTGTTTTGTCTTTCTGGCTATTTTTCTAAGATTTTTATTTGTTTTATTTTTGGTTTTTTTTTATCTTTAGCTATTTGAATAGTTTTCCTACTATGTGCTTAGAAGTGGGTTTTCTGTGTTTATCCTGCTTCAGTTTTTCTGAGCTTTCTGAATCTATGAGTTTTAGGGTGTTTTTTTTTCTTTATCTCTTGCATTTTCTCCTCTCCTTCATTGACTTCATTTATACTTAATGTTAGACCTTTCACTGAGTTTCATATATCTTTTATACTTTGTCCTATCTTTTTTTCTTCCTTCCTATCTTTTAGTTAACCAATACTGTATTCTTTTGTTTTGAATTTATTATTGAACATACTTAATGTGTTCTTAATTTCATTTATTATATTTTCCTTTGTAAAATTTATGTTGTATTTAGTTTTATAGATTCCAGTTATCTGGTGAAACTTTCCATCTTTCTATTTAGCATTCCTCAGTGTTTTATCTTATTTTGTTGATCATTTCAGTCATAGCTATTTTAGTATTTTTATTTAAGAACTCCAGTGTCTTAGTCACCTGTGATATGTTGTTATTTTTTTTTATTTTAACGTTGTCCTGTCTCTTGACAAGCCTTATTTTCTTATTGGTTGCCAATTATTCTCTATTAAGAACTGGCTTAAAATTATGTTATGTTTCTTCAGAAATATTTCTTCCTTTTTAAAAAATTTTTTAGTTTTATTGCCTCAATTCAATCAGAAACTGAGCATATTCAAGGCTGGGTTCGTAATGCTCTGTCCCCTATTTGCCCCACTACTATGGCATGGATTTTCAGAGCTTCTAACTGAGTACTCTAGGATATTCACTGGAAATTTTTCCTTGTATCTTCAGCCTCCTGCTACAGATAAATGTTTGAAAGAAAATTGGCTATAGTATGTTAGCTCACCTTCTTTGTTTTTCCTTTCTCTGGGATTTTGACCCTTCAAGTTCAGGTTGCCAGAGCTGATATCTGATGCTTTCAAAAAGGACTTTTAAAAAATCTTACTGGCTTTTCTAATTTTTTTCTATGAGAGTGATGGTCATCTGCTAGTGACCCCAGAAAAGTCAGAAACAGAAACCTGATTCAATACACTTTTAAAAATAACGTATTTATAGTAATATAGACTAACTTCGTATTTGAGTATTTGATGAATAATGATGATAGAACACAGAAAACTCAAACATCATGAGCAAGTTAAATAGAAAACAGCCTAGTAGCTTAGATTTTTCCACCATAAAGTTGATGCTCTTTAAGTTCCTACTGTTAAAGATAAATTTGGCTACCTCTTTATTTTTAAGGAGCAAAAAATGTAACAGAATACACTAAGATTTGCAATCTGATGTATTTACATGATAAAGGTGCAAACAGTAGCATAATTTTATAATATGATCAACAGCACAGGGATAATAATTGACAAATGGCTCAATCAGCAAATAATGAAAAATTTAAATTGAGCAATACATTCACAGTTCTTTCTTTCCTAATTGGATAGGTCTTAATTGCAGACACTGTGCACTGAAAATAATATGTTAATAGATATGTATTTTTCCAGTGATAATTTAAGAACCATTCATAGTTACCAGTTATTATAGTATAGCATTTTTTAAAGATTTTATTTATTTATTTGTCAGAGAGAGAGGGAGCACAAGCAGGCAGAGTAGCAGGCAGAGGCAGAGGAAAGGCAGGCTCTGACCAAGGAGCCCGATGCGGGACTTGATCCCAGGACCTTGGGATCATGACCTGAGCCGAAGGCAGCTGCTTAACCAACTGAGCCACCCAGGCGTCCCTATAGTATAGCATTATGTGTAATTCAACCATTTTATTTCAGGAACACCTCATTTCCAAAAACAAGCTCATAATGATAGTCCTGTGCTGAATAGACTCTAGTGTTTTGGGTTTTATTTTGTTTCCTAAAAGCACTTTTATGTCCAAATTCTCTGATTTTCCTGACCCTGCAGGAAAAACCCAAGAGCACAAATGATAGTAAGCTTAGAGATTCCATTAGTGCTTGAATAATATATAATTTTCTAAGCATTTTTGCAAAATAATATTTAAAATATTACTTGACTTGAACTATTACTTTTATGATTTTAATGCTTACAGACATCTTTTCAGTAAGCTGTTCTGTCCTTCCGTTTCATTATCTATAGATAAAAGCAATATAATATACACAACCCAGAAACAGACCTTGGAAATAAAAGCATTTGAGGAATGCAACAATTTGTAAGAACTGAGAGAGTTGTGAGGTAAAATGTGAGCCAGAAACAAATATTGTTCCAAAACCAAAACAGCAATGTTAACAACAACAATAACAACAATAAACAGACCTCACAAATGATGGCATGATCAACAGCCTTCAGTGCAGTGTGCCTGAAGGTCAGCAAGGATGGAAACTGGGCAGTGATGCCACTGTTATACTGGGACACACAGGCGGGGGAGCAGAAGCCAGATCTCAGTATATTATGGGAGTACCTGGGATTTGAGAAACAAAGGTGGTGAAGATGGACGGTTTGAAGTTGACAGTGAATATGAGAAATAGGAATGAGTGAAAGAGTCTTTTTAAGATGCAGAGATGAACATTTGTGAAAGGTTGACTAAGGCAATCAGTGGCAAGGGGGTTGTTGAAAGTTGAGGAGAGAAATGGACAGAGGGCATACTGCAGCAAGAGAACTCCAGGCCCAGACCCAGGCACAGTGAGGTAGAACCTGGAAGGGATCATCCTGAGACAGAAGGGAAAAGGTAAGAAGAGGTGGAGCCACGGATAAGCTTTGTCTCAGTTTGGAAGGCATCTTGGGAATTTATACCTAATGCCATGTCTTTTTCTCATTGAAGTGAGGCCATCGCTTTTGCTGAAACTGGGAGATGGGTTCAGATGGGAGTTTGAGGATAATAACAGATTTCAGAGAATGGATAAGAGCATGGGAAAAGGTGGAGCATAAAGCATTGCTAAGCAACAGAGATTGTAGCATTTTAAACATCATGTTCTTAATTAACGTTCATTAATAACAATCACAGTATCACTCAAAACTAACCCTTAATTATTCATTATAACATGGCAGTACTTGTTGATTCTACCTGTTTTTCTAGAATGATTGAATTTAACGAAAGTATTGGTTATTGTAATTCTTACAATGTAATGAAAAGATGCGCTTGGTGACCATAATTCCAAGTGGAACAATCTCTCTACCTTTTAAGTAATGTGTTTCAGTACTATTTCTTTCAGAAAAAGCAAGTCCGATTGCAATTATTTGTATTCAGTAAGGCTTGAGGGAAAATGAATAATAATATGAAAATAAACGTTATGTTAGTCACCGTACATTACATCATTAGTTTTTGATGTAGTGTTCCATGATTCACTGTTTGCGTATAACACCCGGTGCTCCATGCAATCCATGGCCTCCTTCATACTCTTCACCGGGCTTACCATCCCCCTCTCCTCCTCCCTGCTAAAACCCTCAGTTTGTTTCCCAGAGTCCATAGTTTCTCATGGTTCATCTCCCCCTCTAATATTCCCCCTTTCATTTTTCCCTTCCTTCTCCTAATGTCCTCCATGCTAAGTGAAACAAGTCAAGCAGAGAAAGTCAATTATCATATGGTTTCACTTATTTGTGAAACATAAGATAAGTATTTTTAAATTGATAGTTGCAAGTGGTTTTCTCATTGAAGCAAAACTCTTCCAAAGTTTCTGTGGAAGAAAAATAGTCTGGTCCCATGTCCCCAAATAAACTAGTGGCTGTATAAATAGAACAGACATCTCTTCAACCGAAATCATTGAATTAAGCATAAGTGCAATATAAATCAAGCTATTTTTACTACTGTTAGTCTGTAGTATATTTAGCTTTGTTTTAGAATCACGTTTCTGTATATGATGACAGACCAGGTCCCTCTAATGACTAAATTATGTAAATGATACTCAGTAAGTATCTGTTTAATTGAATTAGACAAAATGTTAACCTTCACCTTTCTATAGTTCCTTTATTCTGTTTTATTGAATTCCAGGTGGACTGCAAGTAGAAATTATGGGAAAAACAACTGACCTAAATTATACAGTATTTGACAGCATTCTTTTTNCAGCATTTTTTTTTTTTTTTTTTTTTTTTTTTGTCAACACAACCTAAAACTACTTACTCTCTGCATCATTATGGACATTTGGGTTCAGTAAATGTTTTTCTATAGTAAAACTGAGTGCAGAGAGACAGATAACTTGACTGTCTTTGTCATGAAACTTTATTATTAAAGTAATGATATAAGAAATTATCTGTATTTTTCATATATGATTTGCCTGCATTCCAATATTATTTTATGCTTGCTTCTATCTCAAGTAATATTTGGAATAAAGATATACTTAATAAAAACAGAATTCCATGTTGATATACTCTCCTATCTAAAAGTTTGAAGTAATGAAATTTCATCAATGCTTGGAGTCTTCTCAATTTAGCAAACAGAAACTTAGTTCTTTGGAGAATTAGTAGCTTGTTCGTCTCTCAATCTATTAATGACACCTTACCAACATAATTTTTCATCATTTATTTTCTTTATTTGTGCCTTCTTTAAATGGCTAAAAAAAATCATCCAAACAATCTACAAATTATGGAGGGTCCTTCATTAAGGAAGTTTTATGTCAAGTGAAGAATAAGTAACTGTCAGGGAGGTCTATTCATGGATGTCAAATGGTGATCAAATATTACTGACTGCCTGTAGAACTATGTCCTAAATGATTTTAAGGTGTTATCCAGATTGGATAGGAAGGATGGTTCGGATTAATGTATGATAATGGCCATAGATGTATTAAGAAGTAAAGATGCAAATGTCACATAATTGCCGTGCTGAATAATCAACATAATTTTTTTTTCAAAAATTTACTTTTAAGAGACTGTTTTATTACACCAGGAAAAATGTGTGAGTGAAGTTATCTAAGGTTTTATTTTAATAATTTTGCCTCAAATTTGAGAAGGAATTAGTGGGTATATAGGTTGTGGGTTGTGACATACTAACATTTAAATTGGATTTGTATTTTAAATAATTTGATACGGATGTTTTCTTTTATATGTTGCTATTATAAGGAATTTGTGTCTTCAATACTCTAAGCTAATTTAGGGTAAGCTTTTACTTAGCAGTGAACTTTAAACCACACAGTTTTTGTGGGATGTTCTCTTGGTTTGGCTGACTGTTGAAGTATAGGACTCTACAGTTAACTGTCAGTATAGATTAGTTGCCTCGTGGTTACTTGTCAGGGATTATGATCTCAGTTATTGCTGCTCAATCCCTTTCAGAATCTTAATTCAGAATATCAAATATATGGACGAGTTCACATAAGGAATGTTTCTCAACTATTTCTTTAGAGTAGTAGTCCTCATCCATCTGTTTCTCATGAATCAGAATCTTTGCTGTAGCCTAAATATTCGCATCCCCAAACTGCCCCCTAAGGTAACTTACTTGGAATCACAGTTGGATGTGCTCAGATATTGTGACTCTGCTGTTTACTTTCCATTAGGAACTACTAGCCTCAATCCACTCAAATCTGTCCCTGAATTGATGTATCATATATTGCCTCATCCCTCACATATTAAATCCCCTTCCCTGAATTCCCCTTGGCCTGATGTTTTAAGTTTGTACTGACCATTTTTTTAAAATAAATAGCCTTCCAAAATTGTTCCCTGTTTGTTTTAAGAAAATGTTCAATATTGCTCATTACTGTAACCTGTACCCTTTTTGTGATGACCATTCTCAAGAATGGTTATACTTCCCTTGTACAGTTATTTTGTTTTTACTCTAAAGATACTATCAGTTTTACAACTGGCCAATTTTCCTTATTGTTTTTGGCTGCTACAATGTTTAGTGTATAATCTCTGGCTTGCTTCTATCAAATAAAGATATAGAAGTTTATTGTATTTATTTTTCCTATCAGCTTCACTTCTGGCTTTGTCTTATTTTCCTAACTTGACTTTAACATGGTTTCTTTGGTTCTTGTTGTTTTTATTGTTCTTTTCCCTGAAAGATGCAATATATTAACAACAAATATTGAAAGTCTTTTAAATCCTTCTGAGAATATGGCAGGATAGGAATAAATGAGCAGCAGCCTCTGACTTATGTTAAGTCCTATTACATAAAGAGTACAAAGTGACATCACACATATCACACAATCATACAAAGCCCCCCCCCAAAATGACCAAAAAATGAGGACCAAAGAAAATGAAAAAAAATAGAATAACCAAAATATAACTGTGAAAAGAGAGAACACAACTGTATATGATAAAGCCCATGTTCATCGTTGATAAAAGATTTTTTGTTAAAAAGTAACAAAATGGGGGCTCCTGGGTGGCTCAATCAGTTAAGCATCTGCCTTCGGCTCCGGTCATGATCTCAGGGTCCTGGGATCGAGCCCCATGTCGGGCTCTCTCCTCAGCAGTGAGCCTACTTCTCCTCGCGCTCTCTCTCTCTTTCTGTCTCTCTCAAATAAATAAATGAATAAATTTTTAAAAATTAAAAAAAATCTTTATGAAAAGAGAGAATACAGCTGTATGTGATAAAGCCCATGTACATCTTTGATAAAAGAGGTAGAGTAGCAAATTGGGAAAGGAGTAAAGTTATTTCACTAAGTCTAGGACTATAATGAGAATAAGAGCTGATAGTTATCAACAAAGAAAGTAGCAAAAAGCAAAAGAAGGGGATACAAACTAAGAATACTTGCTTTTCATAACCATTTAATGAAAGAAAAAGTCATCTTGTCATAATCAGAAGATACTTAATGCCTATCTATGCAGTTACTATGCAGTAAAGTAAATTGGTGATGATAGGTTCTCAAATTTTTAAGAAAATACAAAAACTATGTTCCAATTACTTTTCTTAAAAAATCAAGGACATAAATGTAATCACTGACATTGTAATAGCATTGTATGATGACAGATGATGACACTTGTGATCACAGCAAAATATATAGAGATATTGAAACACTATGTTGTACACCTAAAACTGACATAACATTGTATGTCAACTCTACTCAAAAGAAATGTAAAATGCAGGGACATATGTAATACATTTTAGAGTAAACAGTTTTAAATAGCTTAATCTTTGAAAGTTGTGGCCTTAAAATGACTTAAGTTATTAAAAAAATTTATGACTCCAAAATCTCTTCTCTGAGTTTCCAACTGAGTGAGTTTTAACTTTGCTGCAAGCAAAGATTTCACTTATTTTTTTTAAGATTTTATTTATTTATTTGACACAGAGAGAGAGAGATTGCAAATAGACTGAGAGGCAGGCAGAGAGAGGAGGAGGCAGGCTCCCTGCTGAGCATGGAGGCTGATGCGGGCCTCTGGCCTCCATCCCAGGACCCTGAGATCATGACCTGAGCTGAAGGCAGAGGCTTTAACCCACTGAGCCACCCAGGCACCCTTTACTTGTTATTTAAAAAAAAAACGTAAGTAGAATTGCACACAATGTTTTGGTAAGGAAATGTTTTCTAGATTAGCTAAACTTCAATTAATATTCTATTCATTACCATGTAAGGAAATAAAACATATTTGGCTAATGTATTGCACTATCACTCAGGTCTAAGGAATGGATTCAGGAGAATTAATTTTGAGACAGTTTTTGGAATAATAGCTTTATAAAATTCTCACTGATTTATTTCATGTGGACCTCCAAATAAAGATGCCTGGTCCATATAGTATGTTCTTAAATATGTATTTCTCTTATTAGATTATATTCACAGATAAGAGGAAAGAAAAAGAAATCAGAATAATTAAAGATATTTTTAAAAATAGTGTTCATTGGGTAGCACATATATAATATATATATACACACATATACATATATACACATACACATATATGTCCATACATTGAAATATGTCCCACTTTGATAAAACATGGCACTTTATTCCCAGGAGCCCCATTTACACATCTTTATCTGCCCTGAGGTTACCCAGAGTCATACATGGCCACATATGGCTGGGAAATGTAAGAAAAAAAATGTATCATTTTAATTTCAAATCTCAAGGACACAGACACCAATGAAAAATATTGCATGTGTCATAGTTTAGTTGGTCCCACATTTTTAGGTTTTTATTTAATTTTTCCAAAATACCTAGAGAATTACCAACACAGAGAATAGTTTTATTTCTTTCCCCTATTGTTTTTCAGAATGACAGATCATCTGTTATAATTCAATTAAGAACAATATTCTTCAAGAATATTCTATCAGATTTAGAGGAGTAGCTCACAAAAGACATGTTATTTATCAGCCACCATCACTAATTGGCACCCACTTGTGTAAGAAGAGGATTAGTCTGTTTGCTGAACAAATACTTCATTGAGTAAAAGTTGGTTTCCTCACCTAGTTTTATTTTCTAGTTAGTTTTTGTATTTTATATTGACATTTGATAATGATTTTTCCATTTTTGATGATTTTCAAAGGGTCATCATAATTCAGTTTAGTTTAATATGAGAAGAATCATCCAGAGATGTAAAACACAAACTCTATTATTGTCATTGGGGTTACCAATTTTAAATTTATGGGTATAAATGACAATAAATCAGTTGCTTTTTAAATACATTTATCAAAGAACTCCTTAAAAGAAAAAATAATTGACAAAATTTACTACATTTGTTCAAGTGAGTATTAGGTGATAACAATCAATATGGTAACTGCTTGGAAAGAGCTCCAGGTATGTCCCCAGTGGATGAAAAATGTTACATTGTTGTCTATTTGATCTGTTCTTCCCTATCCCTAACCTAAGTGTAAGACATGTAGAACAGAGTGCTCAGGAAGATGGCGATATCACATACCTCTGTGTTCCAGAAGCTTGTAAGTCCAAAAAATACAAAACAGTATGAAAACAACTATGTGGAAGAGGGTTTTCTGAGAAATATAGAAAAATGACAATTTTTCTATCTAATTGCATGAATAAGGGAAAGTATTATGAAAGCGATAACATTGGATCTGGGCTCAGGTGACTGGGTTGGAGTTGGACACAGCATAGCCCATACCAGATGAATGCAATAGTAATGGAAGATTGTGGGAGCCTGCAAGCAGCAAAGGACAAAGGGGAAAAGATGGTTTCTATAGAAGAAGGTGTCGTTAATGGGAGGGTGGGATCCAGATATTCTTTAAAGCAGTAATACAAGTAGTTTTAAAGGCACATAGGCTCTGAAGTGCTGCATCACATGAAGACCTAGCAGATGACTGGAAATAAACAGTAACTCAGAGAGGGTGAGCCAGAGGGTTTTACTAGGGTGGCATCTGTGCTAAGTCAGAAACAATGGATGTAAGAACAAGCTGTGAAGTGATAGTGTAGACAGAGAAGACAAGAGAGGAGCCCAGATTGAGGACAGAGGAAGTAGGAAGAGAGTCTGTCTTGAGAGCTAGAAACAAGACATCAGGACAAGGTATCCATAGCAAATGCTGCAGGGAGGGTGGGCTGAACTGCAGCTCTTTGGAACATATCTTCGCTGGTAATTGTTAAAATTCTAGTACTGGTAGGACTCCAAACTAATTTGAAAGCGGTTAAGGGTGAGTGGTTTATATGTTAATGTTTTGAGAATGAGAAAGGGAAAGAAAGTAAATAAGAAGTAGCTCCAGGATATAAAGTTGAGGGAAAGCTTTCTGTATTATTTAGCTATTGTTGCTTTGTTTTAATTAATGAGGAGATTATGATCATGTTTATAGTTGGCATGGGAAGGACCTTGTTGTGAGAGAGAATTTAAGAGAAAAACAGAGGAGAAAATGGAAGGTGTGTGATACTCCATGCAGAACTGGAGCTAAGATCAGGAGCACAATTTAAGATGTTAACCTTGAAAGGAGGACCAAATTTGCAGCCTGAGAGACTGGAGGGGAATGGAAATGAATGGTTGAAGCACATTTTGTGTATTCATGAGGGAATTCCTTGAATTAGTGACAACTGAATTAGAAACAATTGTTGGTACAGTAAAAATCTCAGTTCCACATACTCACGATGGAATCCACTCTCTGAAATGACTTTCAGCATCTTCAAGCCTGTCTTCTTTTTCCCCTAACTCTCAGGAATTCCCTGCCTTCTCCATGGTAACTTATTGTGTTTGTTTGTTTGTTTTAAACTATTCCCTTCCATAATAGCTAGTACTCTAAATCCTTGTCTTTACTTCACTGTAAATAAAATTTATTTCTATGCTTTTCTCCACCACTAGACTCTTTATCTCTGTACCTTTGGCAGCAAGCCTTGCTATAGATACATTGTGAGTCAGGAAACATTGAATAGAAAGCAGCTGGCATCTACTGTTTGCTGACTCTGTGTTGGCATCAACATACTCAGAGCTTCAATGGTTTAATTTTATGATCTCCATTTTTCAGATTTGGGAGACTGAGTTAATTGCACAAGGTCACATTTAATAAGTGATGAAATCATGTTAGAACCCAGACAGTTTGACCCTGGAATACTTAGTCTTCACTGTTACCTTTATTTTTTTTTAAGATTTTATTTATTTTACAGAGAGAGAGAGAGAGAGAGAACAAGCAGGAGGAGTAGAAGAGGAAGAAGTAGGCTCTCCGTTGAGCAGGGAGCCTGATATGGGGCTTGATCCTAGGACTCTGGGATCATGACCTGAGCTGAAGGCAGACCCTTAACCGACTGAACCACCAAGGCACCCCTCCACTGTTACCTTTATTGACTCTCCAAAAAGTCATTGACACTCAGATGAAAGTTAATGGGCTATGAATTTCTCAATCCCAAATTATGAACATATTAATTCTTTCAGATTTTCCCTAAATGAGGGTTAGATTCACAATACTTTGAGAGTTGTAATTTCTTAGGTAAAGAATGGTGACCCTAAGGAACTTAACATTAATCACTCTTAATATCTTTATCAGTTTGTGAAGACATCTGTAAGTCACTGGTTTTGTGAAACTTTCCTTAGGTTTTAGCTCTGTTGAAAGGAAATAGTTACATATAAAGTTGTGTGAGGTCAACTTAGGTAATTTTTTTATTAATACTCACAGGAGCGATTCCTTCCTTAATATTTCTGGTATTATAATCAGGATAAACACACTCTTGAGGGTCTTGTAAAGCAAAAAAAAACAATCTGCTATGGCTACTTTTAAGCATGTCCTTTAGTAGCTCAGTCCTTCTGGTTGAGCTGATGACCTGCCCTGTTCTCTTCTGGCTGTGCATTTCTGGAACGTGGAAAGATAACTGTTTTCTAAGACAGTAGTTCTTAAACTTGAACATACATCAGAATCACACAATGGACTTGTTAGAATGTAGATGGCTATGTTCTATGCCAATAATTGTAGATTTAATTTGAGGTGGACCCTACCCCAGGAAGCAGCTTCAGTGTGAGGTCATACCCAAGAACTTGCATTTCCAACAGGTTCTATTATTGCTGGTCTAGGGTGCACATTTGGAAAAATACTGTTCTGAACTACAGGTGTCATAGTTACCATGTTCAATCGTAGTAATAACTTTCATGGATTACTGGCCTCATCATCTCATCATTTCCTTTGAGAGTGACTTCAGATCATCTCTTTCTACACAAAAGTCATTGTTTCTGGTAAATATGTTCTAACACTGAGCTGGTTTATAGCCAACAACTCAGTGAGCAATGCAACAGTTGATTTAACATGGGGATATATTGTGAAACCATTTGTTTTCTTAAAGTGTTCAACATGTTTCACTTCTTAAAAGTATTTTCACTAGATGCTGTTACATGTAGCCCTCCCTATCTTGTCCTTGTCCATAGGTATCCTCTATCCACCTCTTCACAGAGCCTGGCTCCTCATTTAGCTTTTCTCCTTTCTAAGATTATGGGAATCTTATTTCTATGTCACTTAACACTTAAAGTATCTATTTTCATATAACCCTGAACATATAACACCGCCGTAACCACAACCATCAGTGACAACTTCTCTGGGTCATTCTTATAGAATATAAGCTTATATTCACTCCTGATGAATCCTCCCAAGACAAATCTTTGGATTTATCTTTGACTGTAATCTGAACACCTGTGCATCTGGACCATACTCTTTAGGTTCCTATATGTAAAATTGCTGTAATGAAGTCACCTTGAAGGACAGACTGAAAACTAGTCTTATGAATTACATTGTTGTGATCACCACAGGTATGGTTTACAATGCTACTTATTGTGTGTCTTATACAAGTTCAGAAGATAAATTCCATTCAGATCTTAAACCAGGAGGTTTTTTTTTTATCATTTTTTGTTTGTTTTAACTCACAGAAACTATGAAATATGAAATTAGTATCCCCCCCCTTGCTTTTGTTCTTGTAAAGATCAGAGCCAATTTATGGTCCAACTATCAACTGTGTGGGCTGTAAAAACATTTCTCTACCCCATCAAAATGACAGTGTACCTCTTGCTTATATGCCACAATTTTCTCATTAAAAAGAGAGAACAAACTATAACACATATTTCTAAAATCTGCTTTAAAAATTTCTAAACCAAGTAGGAGGTACCTTTTTAAAAGTGAATTTTGTGCATTTCTCTTTATAACATATATATTAAAGTTGATTAGTTTTAGAGCCCATCTCTTCACACCTCATTTTAGCAGTCGTGTCATCTGTTAGTTAACCCACAAGTCCAGATACTTGTCCTAGAGTCTAATATCAGAAACTCTAGACCTCAGGGTATAATAAATGAAGCAGGGTTGACCACTTTAGAGGAAGCATGTCTTCGTAAATGGATTAAGTTAACCTCTGTGACCCTCAGATGCACTTGTACTCATGTGACATTTCATCTTCGAACAACATATTGTGTGTGTGTATGTGTTTTTGTGTGTGTTGTAACCACAGGCATTATTTCCTTGGTGTTTGAAACTTTGCAGCAGTGAATTCTCTAGATTGATCCTACTTTCATCTGTTTCAATAATGCTTGCAACTACATCTATTGGTCTGAAAGAAAAATTACACCAGGCATGTTATAGAACAAGGAAGACTGTATTCAAGACTACTGACAGGGTGAAGACTACTAGAATAGAGGAGATAGATCAAACTCAACTCCCCTGAAACAAAAGGTGGGAGGATTTTTAAGTGCTGGAGTGAGCTAATGGATAAGCACTAGAAGGTATTTGGAGGGAGGACAGTCAATGGGATTTAGCCATCAGTGCATCTAAGTGGTGTCTAAGTGGTCCTTTCACTTTTCGAAATTAGGCTCCCACCCTCCTACAGAGACTGGAAGATAGAAGCACTATCTCCTCAATGTTTACTTTTCAAAAGGATGGCTCCCAGATGCTTGAGGACATTTTTTCCCCCTTTTTTTTTTTAAAAAATAGATTTATTTATTTATTTACTTATTTATTTTCTTAAGGTAGTCTGACTTGTAGGAGATTTACATCTCTAAGGGGCAGAGAAAAGAATTTACAGTTGCAAAATTTCTAAAAGTAGATTTAGCTCTAAGAAAAGGGTGGTGAGGGGCCTAGACTGAAGAAGAAACCTGTCTATTATTTGGTCATGCTGAGGGGAATATTTTATTGGTCTCATCAATGGTATTGACTCTTCAAGTTCGCACAGGACAAAAGAAGATAGTTAAAATAATTTATGGGCACCTGTGTAGCGCGGTGGATTAGGTGTCTGCCTTCTGCTCAGGTCATAATCCCAGGTCCTGGGTTGGAGCCCTGCATCCAGCTCCCTGCTTGGCAGGGAGCCTGGTCCTCCCCCTGTTCTTGGTCTCTCTCTCTCTCATGCTCTCTCTCAAATAAATAAATAAAATCTTTAAAAAAAAGACAATTTATATAAATTCCTAGGGAATAAAGATATATTTTTCATTTGGTCATTTAATATATCCAGGTTATTTTTCTTGCTCTTTAATGTTAAAATGAAAGAATATATGTAAATGATTTAATCATTGCTTTAATTTAAATTGAAATATGCATGGATCTGGTCGCAACATTTTTTGTATCCAGAAACAAAACAATGACCTCATGTTACCAAACATGAGCAGCACAATGGAAGGTAGAAGATTAAGGGAAACATCCGTGGTCTACAATTATGGCAAAATAAGTTATATAAATTCTTTCCTTCTCAACAAAAACTGACTTTGCAGCTATATATGAATAACATAATCCAAATGAATTGAAAATAACTAGAGAACACGTCATGACAATTGTGATTCTAGTGAGCAAAGCAAACTGATTTATTTTCATAAATATTATCTCATATTTTACCAGTCAAAGAAACCAGTAAAAAAGAGATTTTCAAGAAGGAAGAAAAAGTCAATAATGTAAAGTGATAGGAAGTACAAAATGTAAGTGATATATAAAAATGGAAAAGAAGTAGGAAAAATCATTGTGTTAATTGGTTAAGAGGTTATTGCTTACCTTCGAGTCTTCAATGCTGTAATAGCACCAGTAAAAACCAGTGTGTGAACTGGCCAGGTGAATGAGTGCCAGATGTTAACAGTGAGAATAACTGGTGTTTCACATTTTTTTTTTTAAGAAATATGCCACAAAAAGTTGTTTGTTTGTTTTTTCAAGATTTATTTATTTGACACAGAGACAGCGAGAGAGGGAATACAAGCAGGGGGAGTGGGAGAGGGAGAAGCAGGCTTCCCACTGAGCAGGGAGCCTGATGTGGGGTTTGGTGTGGGGTTTGATGTGGGGTTTGATGTGAGGCTTGATCCCAGTATCACAGGGTCATGACCTGAGCCGAAGGCAGAGGCATAACCACTGAGCCACCCAGGTGCTCCAACCACAAAGAGTTTGAAGGACTATTAGTGTTAAGAAAAGTGTTCTAAGTTTAGATGTGACCTAAATAATTTTCTACTCTAAGAGTAGATATCATATGGAACAGAAAATATTGAAATCTCAAAAGCGAGTCATAACCAAAAGAATTCCAGGCATCTGGGTTCAGTGAGAGGTTGGCAGTTGGGCAGAATGAGTTTAGAAGGGGAAAAGGCCCCAGCTTTGAGATAGAAAATAAGACAAACAGGAAAAGTAAAGAAAGATTTTTAGTTTCAGTTAGTCTCATTATTTTCATCCAGTTTTCACTGCTATGTGATCGATTCCATAAATATTAAGGATGTACTATCTTCAAAGGGACTTCAGAAGAAATATATTTAGCAGAGGCCTTTCAAAGCTACACTTCATTTTATAGCTGTTTCTAGTCCTGGGTCTTTAAAAACTAACAAAAAATATAATTCACCCAGATACATTCTTATTCTCGTAGTGAAGGGGTATTATCAAATTTGATAGGAAAAGTGAACTCGAACCACCTGCTAATTTGTGACATCATAGGGAGGTAAGTTGTGCTGTTTAATATTCTCCTATTCATATAATTGGTGGCAAAGACATGCTGTGTTAAATACCATTTATGTTGTAGCTATAGTATGAAAATGTTTGTGTTTATTTAGGACATTATATAGGCACTTTAGTAATTGATTGATAATTTAGGGCCTAAACGATAAAAATGACAAAATCGTAATGATAATGATATTATTATTTGAGTCCACTTCTTTTCCCTTTTCTCAAGGTAGGATTTATACCAAAAAGCAAAATTTGTGCCTATCTAAAAGATCCTTTCTTATTTTAATTCCTACCCAAAATACTTACCTGCAGTTATTTTATTGAGCAAGAACATTTAAAAGACAATTAAAATTCAACCATCTTTGCTTAAACAATTTGAATGATTAACTATAGTAATTAGCTTTGAGTAAATTCATAAAATAAATAGAGCCTTGATACTTCATAATTAAATAGAACCCCAACTTCCTTCCAGCATCTAATTCTGCATTCAAATGATCAGGGGTGTTATTTTAAAGTACTTTCAGGAAATGGGTGTAATGATTTTATTGTTGTTCTTGCATTATTAATGAACTTTCATTCAGACTACAGATTGGCAATTGAAGTTGTTAGATAAAGGAAAGTGAGTATAGGAATACCTAATAATATATACCAAAAAAAAAAAAGGCCTCCTTACTCCTAAACATCCTCTAGAAGCTTTACTGCTTCTTATAACACTTTAAGTGCTTTTTTTATAACAACATAAGGTGTAAATAAGTAAATATTGTTATTTCCTCAAGCAACTGAGCTAGATTAAGCCTTACTAATTTATATCAATAATTGCAAATTGTATAGAAGCTAATACACTTAATTCCTTTTAAATGCTATTTGCATATTCCAAAATGGGCTTTTCCAAGATAGGAACAAACTGATATATTAAATTTTTTAAAATGCTGGTTGGTTGGGAAAGGAAAGAGACAGCACACTGCTGTTGGTGCAGGTAGGCTGATGATATGGCTCGCACGTATGTTTTGTAACTTCAGGGTGCTGTTAGATATATCTGAGCTTAAGATACTTCCCTTTCCTTTAGTTTTCTAGTCATAAATTTTATTTTCACAAAAGAATCACATGTTGCCAATTATTTTGTGATGCTCATAATGGAAATTCCTGAAGCATCAAAAATGGAATCTGATTTAGGAATCTTTTCAGTGATTCTCATCAATTGATAGATTCTCTTTATTCTGTGAGATACTGGTCCTGAAAAATGTTCCATAAATAAAGGTTTTTAAAAATATATACTACAAGCCCCTTTAGGAGCACTGCAGTATGTGTGTTATCATGTTCAAAGCTCTGAGAAGTTCTGCAAGAAAGAAAATTTTATTCATATAGTCAGTCCCCAAACTTTATTTGTTCTGCTTTCTTTTCCCATGATCCCTCTTGACCTTTTTCCGAAGTAAGTTTTGGCAAACACTATTTCAGATAACAAAGCTGTGTTTAGATGTCAATATTCTTCATTTTTTCGTCTTTCCTTAGAAATGATTATCAACTGAGCTCTAAAGCATGTAAACAAGCCCTTTTGCATGAAATTCAGGCTCCTTACAAAGGAGGGATGAGTAACAGATATTACATTTAATAGCTGACGTCCCTGACACATTATATGACTACTATACATAACTAGCTAGTCGACGGCCATGATGGGTGAGGCCTCCTGAGTTTTTCTGTACAAAATCCCCTTCCTTACATACATTCCTATATTAATACTGTTTATTCATCAAGTATCATTCTGCTTCCACAAAAAAAAACAAAAAACAGAAAACAAAAACCGTGAACTTTAGAGGGCATCAAATCTCTTCCCTTTCCTCTATCCTGTTCCTCCTGCCCTGAGGCACCTCAGAACACAGGACCACCAAAGAGTTAACATGGACATATCAGACTGAATGGAAATGATTGGAATTTGTAAAGTTAATGCTTTGAAATGTCAGCTCTAATTAAATTTGACAAAAGTTCTTGAATACCAACTCTGCCAAGGAACCAGCTTCAAAATTTGGGACGATAAAGAATAAGGCATGGCTCCACTCCCTAGGTGTTTTCAGTCTCCTTGAAGAGAAAGACTGGCATCTAATTATAATAGGATGGATTGTATATATTATCATTTCTATACTATTTCTAGATAGTATATTTGCTATTACTATTTAGTATTACTATTATTATGTACTATTTCTAAATTTGTTTTGCCGAAGTAATTTGTTTCCAACTGTTAATTCACTTGGCATCATGTGGCACTGGCAAATACTTTTTTCCACTTAAATATTTCTATTGTCTTTAACAGAAAATAAGTAGAAAATCAGTTTTTTATTTGTCTGATGAAACAATTAATGATTTCCAGATCCATTTATCTCACCAAAATTTTGCCAGTTTTCTATTATCCAAAATCCTACTGATATAAGAATTGGTATACTTGGAGATTTTTAAACAGTTTAACTACTTAGAAGAGAGGGCAGTGGTCAGTCTGTTTCTCATCACCCTCCCAAAAGAGATCCTTAGCAGAGGCTAAAACGCTGACACCTGATATTTCATATCTGCAAAGAGAGGCTTCCTTGGGGCACCTAGGTGGCTCAGTTGTTAAGCCTTCGGCTCAGGTCATGATCCCAGGGTCCTGGGATCAAGCCCTGCATCAGGCTCCCTGCTTTGTGGGAGCCTGCTTCTCCCTCTCCCACTCCCCCAGCTTGTGTTCCCTTTCTCGCTGTGTCTCTCTCTGTCAAATATATAAATAAATAACATTAAATTTAAAAATAGAGATGCTTCCTTATTAAAATTTAAAACGTTTAATGTCATTTAATTTAATACAACTACTTTGTTCTATCTACAAATTATATTTTATTATGGAACTACTGTGGACCATCTACTTGTAGAACATTTTACAATCAGTGCATTTAATAATTTTAAGTCTATAGTTATAAGTAAGATACAATCTCATAGCATCCTCTTTGTGTTCCTCTGCATTGAGCTTATATTCCTGGAAGCCACAGGTGTAGAGGTCTCCAAAGCCAGTAGTCTTTCTTTCAAAGATAAACTCAAGAAGTAGTATGATTTTAAATAATGGAAGTCGTCTTCAGAACTGTAGACAGTCACAGGCAAAAGTACACTTTCACCTCTGGGGGAAGGTCTGCAGCAAGTCCCACCAGATCTTTGCAGTGGCCTTGCTTTAATACACCGGCTTTATTCTCTTCACAGAGCACCTTTGAGTGCAGCGAGCGTATCCTCCTGAGTAACTCGTCAAAAGTGAATGTGGGCCAAGTCTGTATTCAGTTCTCACAATATTAAAAAACGGGCTATGGGTAATATGGCAGTGTTTCTAAATCGATTACCCAAAACAGAGGCTCAGCTTGATGCCAATTCTTTACATGAACTGCCAGACTAAACAAGTACCTTTTGAGGTTCATCCATCACAATTTATGATACATTAAGCTAAATCTAATGTTCTCTCAGGCTGGTGTTAGGGGATTTTCAATAGTCAGACGAAGAAATTGCATTTGGGGAAAGGGATTTCTCCTTTCTTTTTCCATAGAATTTCTTTAGTTCTATAGAGTCTTGTTATGTCTGTTGGATCCTTGTTATACTCTGGTACTAATCACAGATTGATTTTAAACATTTGATATCTTAACTGGTTAGCAGGAAATGACTTTAAATTAACATTGCATGAACTACTATAAAATGTTCGCTGAAAAAGAGAGTGCTTAATTATAAACGAAGGAACCTGCTTCCCATTTGATTAACTATATTAAACACTTTATATTTTCAAAGCTCTACACTATTGCTAATAAGATGTTTCTCACAATGGGTCTCAGAGGGAGCCTAATACTATCACCTCCTATTTTTATAAATGATGCACTTGACCCATAAAAATTAGATTGCCTATATCGGACCACATAGAAATGAAAAACTAGAATTAGGTTTCAAGATCTTAATGTACCTGTGCTTAGTTGACAGAGCCATGCTTTTAGTTTTCTGAGCAAAGTTAGAAAATCAAATAAATTTAACTGTCCACTCTTACTAGACACACACACACACACACACACACACACACACACACACACACACACTATTTCTTTTTCCTTAGAACATTTCTGTGCTGTATGCAAAAGTAGGTATTCTGTTATGGGGTAACATAAAACAAACTCAGTGAGATGGCTCTCCAGTCAAATGATCCGTGCTACTTTTTCTGATATTCCTTAACTTCAGCTCACTTGCCAGACTGACTTGTCCTTCTTTTCCTTTTTAGAATCTGTCATTTGGAAGACTAATGTAATTGATACTGGCCAAGTTATAGAGTGGTTGGATAATGAGAAAAATATTTGTAGCAATGAGTTCATTTTAAAAGCCCACCTGATTATGTTGATTTTTATTAAAAAATATAGTTGTATAGCATATTGAATTTTATTTGTTGATTATTAGATTTATAATCTTTAATTTTTTTACTTTGGATTTTAAAAGTTATTTTCCATTAATAAAACAGTTTGTAACACAAAATATATATTGTGATTTTATGTTGTTGTTGTTGTTTTAATCCATGGCTCTTGGATTGTTTTTGTTGTTTAAGTCTAACTAATCTAATGAGTTTTCAGTTCTCTCAATGGTACTATCAGTTTAATATGTCTCTGTGTGGGGAGCAGAGCTAGACAACAGTAACTGCCTAGTAAATAAATGGTATTCACTGAAACATCAGAATTTTTGTTTGTTTATGGCCACCAACATAATTTTGGAATGAAATTGATTCTAAAGTTACTCCTATATGAGGCAATTAACAAATTAATATATATACTTAAACTGTTAAAATTAAGAATTCTCTGTCTAAAATTCTTATTTAGGCATATTATTTTTCTATAGAAACAGAAAAAAGGAAAATTCTTACCAAATAAAAGGAAACTCATTTGAATATTTTGGTGCTAACAAAAGTAAATGCTCCTTAACATACTATTTTTTTAGAATTATTAAAAAGAAGAAAAAAATTGTATGATGTGGTTTACTTTATGTGATAGAACCTTAATTGCAGGGGCACCTGAGTGGCTCAGTCAGTTAAGTGTCTGCCATCGGCTCAGGTCATGATCCTGGGATCCTGGGATGATGGAGCCCCATATCCAGCTCCCTTCTCATGGGAGCATGAGCTTCTCCCTGCCCCTCTGCATCTCTCCCAGCTTGTGCTTACTCTCTCACATGCTCTCTCTCTCTCAAGTAAATAAAATCTTAAACAAAAAGAACTTTAATTGCATTTGGATTAAAGGTATGCAATGTGTTGCAGAAATTTAATATTACTTGAATTACATGTGTACAATATTATATACCAAATACAGTAGCCAATAGGCATTTTCAGCACTTTTCTCCTTCTAGATACAGAGTCCTTATTTCAGTGCTAATAAAAATATAAAAGTATGGCACTGGGTAGCAGAATAACATTTCTCCTAATTTCATCCAACAGTTGTGTATGAATAAAGATATGGTTAAGAATAAATAAGATTCGTAACTTACATCTTATTGTGGAAAAATGTAATAAACAACAATATGAGAATGTGATTTAAATATTTGTTTTTTGGTGCTTCCATTAAGATTGAAGTTTTGTGCCTTTTCTAATATTTTTTAAGATTTTTAAGTAATCTCTACATGCAACGTGAAGCTTCAACTCACAACTCTGAGATCAAAAGTCCCATGCTCCACCAACTGAGCCAGCCAGACACCCTTTCTAAGCAGTGTTTTAAAGGATTCTCTGACACTCAGATTCCTTCAGACTTCTAATATTTACTTTGTAGAGTGTGGCTTTTCTAGACATGACTATCAGAAATGTCGGGTGGATAAATTAGACTATAATCTATGAGTACAGAATTTGCTTGTATACCAATACATGAGGGTAAGGGTTATGTCTACTTTGATCATCATGTGTAATCAGGGCCTTACCTAGTACCTCGTCATGAATAGGAGCCCTATAAATTTTTCTTGAATAGAAAGATATAAACGTCATTTTTGATACTCATTTATTTCTCCTCACTAGGATGCAAATAAAAAAAGCAGATGAAAATATTTGGGGCTGATGAGTAAAAAAAATTAAAAGAAAAAATTTTAAGATTAAAACTGTATTAATCTCTAGTGCATTCTTACATAGTTCTTCAGATTTCCACGATATTTCATGGCCTTACTGAGATGAACTAAGGAAATTCAGGTTACACTCAGGAATGCAGTTAAAAGGCCTCCACTATCTGTGGGTCTTCAAAATTCACATCATTTTTGCCAGTGTTATTTATATATGGTTTGATGGTAAAGGTGAATGGACAGTATTTTATTCTGGTAATTATCTTGCTGTGCATATGCTACATATTGTCATAGAGGGATATAAAGTGATACTAAGGGAAAGGGAAATGGGTAGGATGTTAGTAAAGAGAAGAATGTGTGTATAAGAATCACTGCCAGAAAAATCAACAAACCCTAGTCTTCATTGAATCCTGTAGCATCATTCAAAGTTCAGAACCGGTGCCCTTAGGAGACCGGGAGACGCCCCTCCAGAAGCCTCTGGTAGTCTTCACGGCTGACCCAGGCTGTAAGAACAGTACTGACCTTGCACCCAGAAAGCACTGCTGTTAGGATACAGACACAGCATGTTTTCCAAACCATCTGCCAAGAGGTTCTTCTGGCCATCTGCATGAGAGAGCCAGCAAACAGTTTCAACTGGAAACGTCTATCTGTGGTAGAATAGAACAGTCCCAGCAAATGTTTCGAAAACAATTTTCTTTTTCAATTCAGATTATTTCACTCTATGAAAATACATTATGAGTGTGAATTGACCCAATTCTTCCCAAACTAGTTTTGGTCAGCATGTAGATAAAATCGTAAAAGAATTTTCTTTAATCTGACATTTGTGCAATATTTGAGTTGTCTGGGATATTGTGCCTTAATTAAGGGATGGCATAGATATCGAATTGGGGTTAATGATTCATATTATTATTTTTAACTCTAGTACTTAATGATGTTATATAAATAAGTTGCATCATTTGTTCAAAATTTAATGGCAACAATGTTTAAATATCATATATAGACTTAAAGCATCTTTTGTATCACTGGAAGATAGTATCTAATTTCTAAAAATCAGTGTTTAGAGTCTCTAAGTGACTTAGGTCTTCAGATATTTCCAGATTATTTGAATAAGGTTTATTGACATGCACACTGCTTGAAAATAACAAACATATATACATTTTATTTTATTTTGTTTTACTTTATTTCAGCTCAGAGATGATTACCTAAGTGATGATCCTTAACATTATGGAAGTAACACTAACTACTTATGGAATTTTTATGTTTTAGCATTAAAAAAAGGACGATTTTGGATCACACCAGATCCTTATCACAAAGATGACAACATCCAGATTGGGCGTGAGGTGAAAATATCTTGCCAAGTAGAAGCTGTTCCTTCTGAGGAGTTAACATTTAGTTGGTTTAAAAATGGTCGTCCATTAAGAAGTTCTGAGAGGATGGTTATTACACAGACTGATCCAGATGTCTCCCCGGGAACGACAAACTTGGACATCATTGATTTAAAATTCACGGATTTTGGGACATACACATGTGTAGCATCTCTGAAGGGAGGAGGAATATCTGATATCAGTATTGATGTTAATATATCCAGCAGCACAGGTAAGAAGCATATTTGTGATGCAAAATGTGTTCACTTTGAGAATAATTTATGTTTAGCAGACAAAAGTCTTCAGCCAAGCTAAGACCATTCTTATTCTTTAAGTTTCCTAAAACCAATATCTAACATTCTGAATGCCCAATAAATATCATATTAAAAGACATTGTTACTTCTATTTTGATTTAGATTTACATGAAATTTTATGGAAATACTTCAAATTAAAGTAATAGCATTGGCTGTGATAGGTATAGGCTTCCAGTTTTTTTAAATTAAATAATAGCAGTTTTTTTTAAAATTAACTAGGAACCCTCTATAGACTCTAAAATTATATTAATTAATAAAGTTAAACAACAAATGCCTAAAGAGCTAAGACAATTTTGGAAATTTTAAACAAACAAAATATTTAGTCCTAAGAAGAAAATACTGAGAGACAATTTAGAAGTGTTCAAATATAAGATTCAGGAGAAATGTGTTTTCTACCAATGAAAATCAATGATAAAGGTATTAATCTTGTAATCATATGTGACTTTCTGAAGAACGTTATGATGGAATATTTTCACAATGAGAATGATTAAAGAAAAAAATATATTGGAATGAAATTCCTTCTTTTAAAGTTAGAAATGAAAAATGTTATCCTTTTCCTCAATTAAATGTCCATTTGTAGATGAGGTAAATTATAGGATTATGGCATGGGAGGACACGCTAGTTTACCTATTAGGATGTTTAAAGCCCTGAGGTTCTGTGGACTGCAATCAGTATGCCTCCAGATAACACCAAATTAGCTTTATTTGTTTTGTCAGCTCGTTACCAGACTGAATTTCAGTTTAGAATTTTTATATAATTTGAGGGTGAGTAATATGTGTTGAAAACATAGACCACACATGTAGCCAGCAGACATACTGTTTTGAGAACATTTAAACGACTTTTCCTTTCCAGTTAGGTGGCATTTTGACTCTCATCCGGTAACAGATTGACCTGTGATTTTGTGTCGTCTCGTGATTCTAAATTGCAATGCACACGGATTGATTTTTTTCCTTAAGGGACATAGGTCCATTCTTCAGGCTGACCAAATGTGCTTACTTTTCACATTCTGCATTATTTCTAAGAGAAATATTTTTATCACCTACAGTTAATGTAAAGGAGGTTAAAGTGATGATAATTACTTGTGTTTGGACAGATATCCCTTTCTAGGAAAAAAATAACTATTTGAATAATAACTATTATCTAACCTTTATTTCCAAATCGGTGCTAGCACTAGGAGGTGGACTTATTTTAGGATTATCTAATAGGAAGCTACTGATATGCTTGACCATCATTCATTGAATTTTTCATTCAGTCAACAAATATCCATTGATTGCCTATATCAGTGTGTTAGGTGACATCCCACAGTGATATTTCCTGCAGAGTGACAACAGTTTTGTAAGATCCAGGAATATCTGTCCTGGGACGATTTTCCAGAATTATAACCATTGCTTTTTTTGTTTGCGTGTTTGCATGTTTTGTTTGCTTGTCGTTTTCAGAACCAGTGACACAAACCCAGATCCAAAGAATCCAGGCTGCTTTCGAAACAGACTTGTCTGATGGTAGCATGGTTCATACATTAAGGTTACATGAAAGAGGGACCATAGAATGAACAGAAGAAAGGAGCGTTATATAATAGCTACAAAATTAGTTCTAACATGTATTTTTAAATATACGACTTATATTATCCACTTCAAACTATGTACTGTAAATGGCAGAGAAGATAACTAGCATTGATACTTGAACTTTCTAAAAATCCTAAAAGAAAAATGCCAAAAGATGTCCAGAAAAGCAGAAAATATTCGAGAAATATCTCTTAGTAATGAAAGTTTACTCGTAATAAGTAAATTTTTTTAAACGATTATTATTCTGTCTGGTTACCAAAAGTAGCAATACTAGAGAAAAGAGATATATGAAGTCCTCCTACAAAACACGCCCCTTTGCTGCCCGCCACCCATCTCAGACAGACCCTGGTTATTATGTCTTGTCTTTGGAGTGGAAGCTCCCTGAAGGCTGGGTCTTTGTCAGTATTGCTCATCGTTGTAATCTCTGCAACTGGAACAATACAGGGTACTTTGCAGATACTCAAAAAATAATAAGAAATGAGCTAATTTGTTCACATAGCTTTCCTTTCTAGGTTTTCTTTTCTCCTATTCCCTCTGAAAGATTGGCATTTGGTCTCTCTTTTCCCTCCCGCTCTTGTAATTCCCCACTGACTTTAAGAAAAGTTGTTCAGCACACCAATTTATACTGTGATTTAAGATGTTATCACTCTTAGGGGCAGGAATGGTTCCATCATTTGTGGTGTCCAGTGAAAATATGAAGCAGACCTCTTGTTCAGAACTTGCTAAGAATTTCACAATGGCAACATCAAAGCATTAATTTAAGCACAGGGCCCTTCCAAGTGAGTCTGTATAGGTGTCACGGTCATGGGGCTGGCCTGCACATGGGGCTGTGTTCTGATAGAGAGGCCTGGAGAAGATGTTTAACCCAAAGGATGAGTCCCTGAAGGCAATCACATAATCTGTATTTATGCCCAAACTAGCTTTGATGCTCTGTTTTGATTACAGTAGAATGAATACCAGATTATAGTATAAAGATTTATAGATATGAGATTGCGTGATTCAACTGATATCGAAAAAATTACTTTTATCCTCACATAGTAGAAGACTAAGCATTAAGCAGTGCTTTAATATGAAATACAGAGATATTCTTAGGGGTAGAGTTTCAACAGTGAGAATGAACAGGCTATAACATGGAGGAAAATCTTGGACTCCATTAATTCTGTGAACCACACAGAAGGATTCCCAAGAAATTCCCACAGATGGGGCAAGTAAAGTCAGAGAAGGAAACTACTGTTAAGATATAAGTAAATATGTGGGGCCCTCTTAGATTCTGGATTTTTCTAGTTATATTATTACTGTTTTAGGGAATTTGGAGTTGACCAAGTGGTCAGTGATTTTCTTATGTGTTAAATGTAAGCTATTTAGGGTGACATCCTAAACTAAAAAAAAAAAAAAAAGAAATCCTAGACCTTTTGTTTGTCACATAAAATCTTACACTGAATCCTAGTTCCTACTGTCGGTAAGAGACATACATGAAATTTAAGATGAGGGTGAGACCCCATAAGGACTTCTGCCTAATACAGTTAGAAAACCATTTTTTAAAAAATGACAGCCACATCTCTAAATATGGTTTTTGAGGACTTTTAAAAATTAAAATATAAAATATCTCAGGAAAGCAAATCCTAGTTTACAGAATTACTAACATTTTAAAAAGATAATTATTTGATTTTACAAAAACTGAAGAGAAATGCTACATGTATTTTGGAGTTTATCTCATGCATTTGAGTAATAAAAACTACGATATGTGATTATAGATTTTATCTTATTCCCATGTTAATTCAACACTAGCTTTTTTCCCTCCTAACTCTGTAAACATTCAAATTATTTTATTATAAGCATTTGTTGTTTTGTCTGTTCAAAATCCATGTTTCTGGTAGATTCTTCTGCTGCGTGACTGCTTTATTTCCGGCTCTACGTCATATGATGATGGACTAATGGGCCTTGCTCTTAAAGACCCTACTACCTAAGTTTTCAAATTACTTAGTTATCAGATGACTTAGAAATAAGGCATAATCTATAGTGGGAAGGAAGTTCTACTTAAATTTGATCAAGACTTCTGTAAGAATGGTGACTGCTTTCTTCAGTTTAGCCCAGGAAAGTTCCAGAGGAAAATAACATTTGAGTTAGGTCTTAATGGAAGTAATATTGGGGTAGTGACAGTGGAGGGAGGGGACAGTTGGCAAAATCTACAGGATGAAGAAAGTCCCAGGAATATTACTTGATTCTTCATGTTCTGCTTTTACCATAGGATTAATACTAATTGATATTAATATAAGCAGGTTATATTGGTTTCTTTCAATTTTCCTGCTATCATTACTGAAGCTGTATTTTACCTAGCTAGGCTGCAGATAGCTTTAAAAACCACATTATAGTGATTGTGAATTACCACAGTAATTTAGTTTCACTTAATTAATTAACTGAACTAATTAATTAATTTTCAGTAACTTGTCAGTTAAAAATAAATATACTGAAAATTTCCATCGTCACAATTCAATTTTGTAAAATGAAAATCTTCCACGTACTTGCTGAAAAATGGATGCACATTTAAGATGAAAATTTCAGCAACAGTTAAAATCAACTCTTAAATTATTTTCACCTGATTGTTATTCATTTGAACAAATATAATTGTTATTGTACATATTTAATTTTCAGAAGGCTTGCTGAAAAATATTCCATTGCGTCCTCCAGTGTTGTTCTGTGGTGAAGTCCTCAGGTGCTTGTTGGCTTGCAGGTAATCCTCTGCATGACCTGACAAACTTATAGGTTTATAGGAAACTCAGAATGATCTGGATCATGCTAGAAAATATAAACTGTGAGACTGGGTGGAATTCTGAGGTGAGACATCTGGTGGACAAATAGAGCAGAAGACTCAGTACAGATTTGATGATTTTTTTTCCTCCCTTGTTAGAATACAGAAGCAGTTTGTATAGGAGAAAATTGAACTAGATTTAGGGGATTAAAACAGAGGCAGCAACAGAAGCATAGGTGCACAGAGGGGATCAACTCAGAAAAAAAGTTTGAAATTTTAGCTTTGCTGCTCAGTACCTGACTGGTTACTATAATTGTGACAATTAACAAATGTCTGTACAAGTATTCACATTGGTGAAATAAAAGTTCTTGATAACGTGGGGATAGGGTACATTACTAATAACAAAAGTCAATGAGCTGGAAGGCAAAAGAAAAATGATTTAAGTCCAGTTCACTGATTTGCTTCTTTGCCCTTTTCCAGTTAAGGAAGAAGAGCAACTCATGAAATTCTGCTAATCAGAATTTTAATCAAAACTGAAGTTCTGTAGAATGACTATAGGTGAATGATAGATTCTTTTATGCAACAGAAGCCATAAGTAAGACCCACACATGTTAGATCTGACTGTGCTTTGCTCAGAGGAAGCTTCCATGCAGTCAAAAGTTATTTAATTGCTTCCTAAGTTACTGGACCCAGAAAAAATCATTTTCTTCCTTGACTACAAAACTATGAAGTTCAATCCATAACCTCTAAATTAATGGTGAAGAACAGAGGCCAGCAATCTTTTTCTGTAAAGGGCCAGATAGTAAATATTATCAGCTTTGTGGGCTATGTGGTTTCTGTTGCTACTATTCTATTCTGCTGTTACAGCGGGGAAACCTGCCACAGACAATAAAATGAATGAACATGGCTATATTCCAATAAAACTTTATTTATAGAATCAGGTGGTAGGCCATATTTTGTCCACAGGCCATGGTATACTCATCTCTAACCTAGATTTTGGAATTCTATTAATAATTAAAATAATAGCAAACTGAACTCTGTGGACATATTAGGAAACTAAGCTAAACCCACAAATAACTGTTATTTGTCTATATAATCATTAATATATTTTCTAGATTGAGGCAGGATCTCAGTCTTTCTCTATTCCTCATTCATCTGTAGATCTTATTGAGTCCCTTGTCAAGCTCATCATTGTCTGCTAGTGGGGTCCAAGTTTTAGAATTATACATCAAGGTCTCCTAAAATTACTTGAAATTGCTCAAGTCTCATTCCTAATATATAAGATTTTCTGTTGCCATTCTATTCTGCTTGTGACCTCTTCCACCTATCTTATATCTGTTTCTACATTTAAAAAATTTTTCTTTGAATGGCTGAGGAGACAATGAATAAAACACAACTTTAAAAAAAAATGAGACACCTCTAAACTTCAGAGTCTCCTGATTATGGGATCAGTTTACTTTTAACTGAATGGCTGATTGGTGGCTTTTCACACTGGCCTCAGGCAGGACTGGTTCTTACAGACTGAATTTACTCTCAGCGCTGAGGCTTCCTCTCTTAGTTGACTCTAGTGCTTATTGGAAGGGGTAGTATATCTGTCCTTGATATGGGCCAAAAAGAAGAATTGTGTTCAAGCAGTGTGTCAGCGGGGAGACTGTTGCTCTAAAAAACAGTGAATTAGCTCTTCTACAGTCTTCTCAAAGACTGTTCTCTTCTCTTACAGTGTTGGGACTGGGACTAAATGTGACTAGCATATATCTTTACTGTGGTACTTAGAGCCTTAAATTGCTGTTCTACTTAGTGAATTTCTGAGAGAGACACTGAACTGCAACATACTGTTTTTAATCGCCACATACACAGAACATTCTTTGGAAATATTGGGCTATGCATACTCATAAAGAAACCTAATTCCTTTCTTCTGTGCTTTCAGTAAGGGATGGTATTACTGGTAGCCTGAATGGTGGACACGGCTATTGAATTCAAATTTAGGTATAGTAAATTTTACCAAGAAGAGTATTGTATTTGCCTATTTGCCTGTTTGAAACATTGCCTATTTGGAAGTAAGTTTTACTCTTTAAATTAAATGTTTTTATTTTAAAAATGATTTAATAATTTGGAATTATTCCTTCTGCTCACTAATGCAAGTCTTGCACTATTTAGTAGCTGATGCAAGTTTTCTACAAAGGAGACATGTAAATGCAACAATCTAGAACTGTTAGGAGTGGCTAGGGAGCTTGTCTGGAATCTGTGTTTGCATAACTCTTATGGCTTTTATTTAGATTGTATGTTTAAAATAATAAAAGAAAAGAAGTAGAAATAGCAAAGTTTTCTAAAGATATTTATACTCTTATGTTTAAGAAAATGTCACTTGTCCACATCACATATTATTACTTGCATTCCCTTTTATTATTGTTGTCATTTAGTTTCAGGTAGCATTAATGGAGATTGTAGCATTCGGATTTATGTCCAGTTCTGTGTTGTCTTTGATCACAAACATTCAAATAGTCAAAAACCCATGCCTGAATGTTTTGAAGGTAAAGGTAACTTCATAAGGCTTACCAAGTACCATATTAAAATGTGATGAATGGCCTAAGAGAGAAATTGTTAAATTACACAAAATTAAGGCAAAGACCTTTACAAAAACCTGAAATTTCTGAAGTTTTCTTAAGGGAGGTAGGAATGCCACTACAAGAAATGTACACAGTATTTATATTTATGGCTCACATCATCAGTATTTTTCCTTCCATCTGGTATATATAACCTTTATTTCACAATTTCTCAGCCCTAAAGAAACTGCCCTGAGTGGAGGAAGGTGGAGGCTTAGCAATTTAAATTTGAGAGGCAAGGTCAACTGATAGAGCAAACAGGAATAAAGCCAAGTGTTCTAATATGGCAAAGAGAAATTAAGTATAGCTGTCATCTGCAATTCTGGGATTAATTCATGAAACATAATGCACATTCAATCCAAAAAAAGTTTTATTCGACGCCCACTATAGGAAAGGAGATATTGGAAGAAATAAAAATGGGTAGAATCTAATTCATAATGGATTTGATATGCTAGTGGCAATATACTTGAAAAATTTTAATAACAGATGAAGCCTAGAGTTGCTTTACAAACTGTCAGAGAAATATAGAAACATGTCAGATGAAATGTTTGAATCTTCTCATCAAGAGTTCGATTGAGCAGGTGACCTCTGAGCTAGATTAAGAATAAGGATTATAGGGGTGCCCGGGTGGCTCAGTTGTTAAGCATTTGACTGGGGTTCAGGTCATGGTCCCGGGGTCCTGGGATCGAGTCCTGCATCAGGCTCCCTGCTCAGCAGGAAGCCTGCTTCTCCCTCTGCCCCTGCTTGTGTTCCCTCTCTCTCTGTGTCTCTGTCAAATAAATAAATAAAACCTTTAAAAAAGGGATTATATGTCAATGTATCTTAGAAGAAAATGAATATAATTCAGTCTCATTCACTCAGTCAAGAATGACAAAAGAATTTTATCAAGGGGGCAGTATGATCAGATAGGTGTTTGGGGCCTCTTCATTGGATGAAACTTCAGAGTTCCGAAAAGAGACAGAGAAAGAAGGGTGGAAAAATAAAACAGTTTTATTTAGAGACAATGTGAGAGAGAGAGCACAGAAAAATTTTATTAGGAAGTGATAAGGCAGTCGGGATAGGCAGTCCTTTATGGATGTGTCCTGAGAGAAGAAAAGATAACAGAAATAGAAATAGAAAAAGCAGGAGCCTCAATCAGGAAGGTGATCTAAGATATCGGTAAACCTATTTGCATCTAAGATTCCTTATCTCTCCATTATAGCGTTGGAATATATTTCAGGAAAAGTTTGAGGAAATAGAATGGAATAAAAGGAACATTTTTTTAAAAAGTACAAATTGGAAGGGTGGGGGGAAGGACTATTTATTCATTCAGCTGAAGAGATTGATAGGAATCAGATGAGGCACCCAGGAGCACTCATAACCTCTCCCATTAAAGGCAGTTTAGTCAGTGACTAGTGGTCTCAAGTCAGTGTAAGAGAGCCTGACTGACATCAGGTAGTATATGTCATGAACATGTCCAGACCTCATGGACTTAGGGCCAGACCCATTTTTACCATTTAATAGCTTTATGACCTTATATCTGTCTGGACCTCAAAATTTTTCATCAGTAGAATAAAGGTATCAACTGGGTAACTGATTTTTGAATGGTGTTCCAATGACAACTAGGGATTTGGGGAAACATTTTTAAGGGATACTGCACTGTAGAGGGACAGTAGATGACAAGAGAGAATTTACCCCTGCCTTTTTCTTCCCTCCAACTTCATTCAGAGCTAAGTGTATATCTCTCTTACATTAGGGCTTCTATGTTTGATTATATTAAGACAAAGATTCTGACCCAAATTCACACACATATACATGTGCAAATAGTATGAAGCACACATAGTTAAAAACTATTAGCTTCCATAAGTTCTTCCATCCCTTCCAAAGTATATGCTGTGCTTCTGTGATTCCAAAATGTTACACCCCAGTTGTTTAGAATATGGTAATGCCACATTCTGAGTGAGAGATAGGTTGTGGGAGAGGTTTGAGAGGACAGATTCATTTGGGACTATTTATAGCTGAGTGGTTGGTAAGACATCCTTGTGTTTCTGGTGACCAATTAAAAAATCAAGTTTGATGTCCAGGAGAAAGGTCATGAGTAAAACATGGATTTCATAAGCAGTTGTATTAATTAGAAGTGGATGAGCTTACCCAGGAAGAGATTATGAAGCAAAAATAAAAGATATCCAAGGAAATGGTGGAAAAAAAGCAAAAACTGTAAAGAAAGTGAGAAAAAATGTGGTCAATGGAAATGAAGGAAAAAAGATTTCCTTGATTTGTGTGGAACTGGGGAGAATCTGGGGGAAAATGTATGTATTTGCAGCATCTTTAGGGCCTTTAATACCTCTTCATTAGCATGAAGAGGCAAGTAAGAGATTACATTTGTCCCAGATACTTTAATAATGATACGTGATTTTGATAATGGAAACAGGTCTTATTTTCCTTCAAGTGAAAGGGTTGTAAATTGAGGGAGGGAGAGAGGAAGCATGGAATGGAGTGGGAGAGATTTACAGAAAGTAACATTTACACTAATTCTCTTTGTTGTAAGATCATTTAAATAGGGAATATTTGAAATCTTTTTAGTTGGCCTTACTAGTAAGTTATAAGTTGTTTTGAGAAGCATGAATTTTATCAGTGTTTTTGCTACTTATTTTTTTGAGATGGCACAAATGCAAAGATTTGCTACAATAAATTAATTTCCTATTTTCTATAATAGTTCAATAAACATTAATCACGTTTGTAATTAGAATTTTCGCACTTAAAATTCAATCTCTGTAATTATGGAAATAACATTGGATTCATAGTTTTTCTCCAGTTATTCATCTTAAAATGCTCTTCTTTCCCCCAAATATCAAAACAAAGTTTCTACCTTACAGGTTATAGTTTAACAGTAGTTAATTAGCTATTGTGTAATTACTTTTCTATGTGTTGAATATTTTCTTCATTTGCCAGACTTAAACACTTTTTGGAATTCCTAGATTACATTAAGATAAGAACAGGTCAATGAGAAATAGGAAAGAATATCCAATTTATGCTTGAATACTTTTAATCTTTTAAATGCAAGCAATGGGGATATTGGAGTTATTTGAATTTTAAACCAGTAAATACATGTTTCTCTAATCTGATGAGGACTGAACACCATTAGTTAGTTTCATAATTTGCATGTAAAACTATATCAATAATTTACTAGAGTTAAGGAAAGACTTATGACAATATATTCATTAACTGATGAACAATAAATGTCTCCATCAAATTTTTATTTAGGAATGGAATATAAATAAGGATATATTATTTAAAACTATACTACCAAAATTCACTCTGGATCTTTTGCCTATAGGAGAAGAGAGTTGTGGGAAGTAACAGTGTATGTACTATTTTTGTAATTATGATCACCCTTCAGAATTTTATGTTTGTAGATGACACTGCCAATTTACCTCTATCAACTGAGGGACAGAGAAATAAATAGAAATAGTAATGGAGACTAGATCCATAGACTTCATAATTTGCTCACCATTTTGCTTGTGGAGCAGAAGCTCTAGAATCCTAGATCTTTTGGCACCAGATAGAGCAATTATTTTAGTGATTTAATTTGTTTGTAGTACGTGGGTTTCATTTTAGAGTTTAGAATGTCTTAAATCAAAGATATTTCTTTCAAGAGCTCTAAAATAAAAATTAGAATTACCATTAGTGCAACGAACTTTCCCCAAAGAATATGCTTACAAATGAATACATTTTATTAGCAAAAGGACCTCATTAGTTTTCATAGTCTTAATTTCTTATCCTTCATTATGGCATATCAATGAAGTTAGGAAAGAGATTAAATAAATTTAGAAAATCATTACAACTGGAATTTGGGTGATGTAATTTTTGGGATATTTATGAATTATATCTATTTTTAAAAGATTATTGGGACAGGTCGCCAGATACCTACTTTGTAAAACATTTTCAAAATATTTCTAACTGTCTCATTTACTGGCATAGTTTTTAAATAGGACACTTCTCGATTACCTAATACCTTTCATTTTATAGAGAGGGAAATAGGCCCCAAAACTTAGGTACTTGCTTACTTCCTATAGCCACATTCTGATTTCAGCTTACAATCTCAGATTCAAAATCTAGTATAAGAGCTAGCAGCACACCATACAATATTATATATCATAAATGGATATTTCTCAGTGATTCTGAATTCAGTTACACTCTTTGACAAGGGCTTTGCATGAATGGATCATTAAAGGCAGGTCTTAAAATATTCCACAGGGACTCAGGTAACAGTCTAGTTGGATCATGTGACCATGCCCTCTGTTGATGACGGAACACAACCAACATCTCCCCTACTTTGAGAACACCACTCTGAAGAGTGTTAGGATGCTAGGTCCTATTTACCATTCTTATATTCCAGTCACAAAAGCCAAGTGAGGCTTTACCCTATTCCAACCAAAGCACATAGCTTAAAGAGTATTCATTTCACCAAAGAAGATCACTTTCAATGTTATGCTAGGTTAAAAATCCTCTCATGCAGCTCAACATAATTATACTTATTCTATCTTCCTGAGAAAGGTGGACCCAGGGCTTGGGTCTTTAAAATACTACTTAACCACATCTGGGGTCGGTCTGAGTGACATAATTTAAACACTAATGATAACCCTAGAATATACATTAAAACTTACAGCACACAAACATGGATCACATTGTTTATGGTGAAGCATTTTTTTAAATTTTATTGCAGCATTAAAAAATCCCAGAGAAATGCATGAATGTCAGCATGCAGCGTAGGAGTGACAACCCATGTTATATAACCACACAAAATTTAAGAAACAAAGCTTTACTGTGTGCTAAAGATTCAAAGTAAATTATAGACCACATAACATAGAAACTTACAAAACAAACAAACAAGCAATAATCTAAGATGTTTGGACTGTTTTTTATATTCCAGTTGCAGGGCTAAACACTTTATTTTTTTTTTTTAAGATTTTATTTATTTAAGAGAGAGTTAGAGAGCATGCGCAGGGGGCGGGGCAGAGGGAAAGGGACAGCAGACTCCCTGCGGAGCAGGGATCTCCACACAGGGCTTGATGTGGGGTTCCTCACCAGGATCATAACCTGAGCCAAAGTCAAACGCTTAACTGACTGAGCCACCCAGGCACCCCTGGACGAAACACTTTAAAATAACTTCCCTGAATCCTCAGAACACCATTTGAAGTAGCTACTACTGTGATTATATTCATTTTACTGATGAGAAACTCGAGCTTTAAAAAGCATAAGTAACTGTGCTAGGCCTCAGAGTTTCTAAGAAGTGCAGGAAGGTATTGAACATAGGTCGTTTCTGGCTGTAGGACCCAGATCCTTTACAGAAAACACACTGCCTCTCAACGGAATAAATGCTGAGATTTCAGGCTCCCGAGATGAACTGTGAGGAAGGTATTTTTGATGGGTGAATTCATCTCAGAATTCTCAAATCATATTGTGTCTGCCTTTCATATACATCTTTGACTAAGCAACTGGGGCCTAAGAAGACCTATTGAGTGAAAGTCAGCCTAAGCAGCAGCTTGGAATCAGGACTGAAAGCATTAGGAAAGGGGATGTGACCGTGATTTTCAGGGAAACTGCAGAACAAAGGACACTGGGATGCCTTCAAGTGCCTGACAGACAAATACGCCAGTATTTCCCAAATTTTAGAGCTGTTCTCTCAATGATGACTAGATTAAGAAGACGTGAAATGTGAAGCATATCATTGCACTTTTAAAAAAGGTTCTATGTACAACATGAAATATACTGGTAATTTAAGTACGTGAAGTAGAAATAATAAAAGGACAGGCAGTTCATATGTCTTGCATCTCAAATGCATTTAGTATGAATTACAGTCCACTATAAATGAAACATAAGTAGTCCACTTTCACCTAGTCTGTCTAAATAATACTTGTAAACAAAATATATTTAGTTGACATTTAACCACAAATATCCTTGCTTAGGAATAAAATGCAATGTAAAACCGTATTAATAAAATGGTACTAAACTCTATTCACACTCACATATTAGCTCAGAATGAGTTATATATCATTCCAATCAATGGCATTATATGAGTTTTTATGTGGTTTTAAAATTAGGCTCATATTTTTATTGTATCATTCCATACTTCTACAGACTGCCAGAAGGGGTCATAAAAAGCAATCATGCATTGGTAGAGTATTTGTTCATAAAGTATTCGTGCATTATAAAAAAAAAAGAAAAAATAACCTCCTATTTTTTAATTGACCAGTTAGTTACCTACTAACAGATCTGTTAATTAAACCTCATTTGCCCTAAAGAACATGTGGCCTTGATCTGTTGATGGAACATTGTGTTCACTGGTTGTTTCATTTTGCTCTTGACAAAGCATGAAAGAACCAGCTTAATTTTATGTCAAAATGTTTATTAAAATGGCAGTAGTGTCTATTTCCACAGGATAAGGCATATTCGGTGATACACAATCAGTGGTGTAATTAGGGAATTTGTAAACCACAGGCATTGTCCAGAGTGATCATTTATAAGGGGCCTAACAATGTCACATGGATTATACAAGTAGACAAATGGCCTTTTTATTATAGAAGCAAATTGATTTTTCTAGCCATTCTGCATTGAAGAGTTTACCACTGTAAGCAACAGTTGCTCTAGAAAGTAAAATAAATTGTGGATGGCTTTAAAGCATCTTTCTTTTGCTATGCTTTCATAAAATGCATTTGATATATAATTTATAGCTTATCACCCTTTCAATTTAGAATTCCTTCATCCACAGGAAAGCAGTCACATAATTAACATGATCAGACAGCTCCTTTTTACTTACCAGTCCGTGGTTTTCATGGCAACACCCTGACCTTTGTGAAAATGGACAGCACTGACATTTTGTCATCCTCATAAGGGAGGAATAGATGTATTTAGGAATGTCTAAACCTCTTTACTTCATAGAAGCAGAATGAGAGCTGGGATATCTGTATTATGAGCCATTTTAGGATAATATCCAAACACATGGATCAAATTATTGTGTCTAATGAAAGAAATTTGCAACCTTATTTCCTTGGATGGCAGTGGGGGAGACCTCTATTCATATTTTTAAAAGTTCATTCCTGTCCTTTCCAAATGCTGTCTTCTTCAAATAGTGTTTTCATATGAAATGAATATATATATCCAATCGTCTTGATCTTTTCCAGGAAAAGAAAAAAATGCATATATATCTCCAAAACAAATTGTAATGGCAATGTGGTTTATTTATACATATGTAAATATATATATAATATATTACTTATAAAATATTTCTTTGGCCCTGTGTATACCCATGTTCAATATTGAGACATCATGGGTATGAATAAAGTAAGACCTTTGCCTTCAATATAGAAATATATGTATAACCATAAAATATGGTCATTGATACCACACCAATTAAAGGCAATGATAAGAAAACATAATAATTAACATATATTGAGTGTTTACTATATGCTAGACCTTGTGCTCAATATTTTATGTACATTATACTGTTTAGTCCTAGAAAATGTAAAGTTGCTACTATTATGGTCACTTTCTTTAGAGTAAACTGAGAGACATAGGTTAGAGAACTTTCCCAAGGTCATGCACCTACTAGGTGGTAGAGCTAGGATCTGAATTTAGGCTTCCAGACCTGAACCTTGCTCTTTACAAGTATATTACAAACTCAAAGTACTTCATGGTTCAGGAAATACTCTAATGTGCATTATGCTATTGTATCTTAAATTATCATTAAATTCTCCTTCTCATCAGCCTTGTATACAAATTAAGAGAACAGATTAAGATGACCTAAAATTGCACAGCTGGAAAGTGCGTTGTGTAGAACCCAAGTAAAATTTCTAACCTTGTACACTCACAACTCTTTCAAACTCTCCATGTCCACTAAAAAGGGGCTTCTGATTTAAAAATAATTATGAGCAATTACCAGTTACAAAGAGTCCTCCTGATGTATCCGTTTCCATAATGCATAAGTACATTTTTTGAAGGTAGTGAATGGCCTGATTTATCTCTCTTGCCCTCAGCCTCAAGGATATTTATTTATTGAAGGGGCTCTAAAAGGTGTGTTAAAATGAATTGGTGTTAGCTCTAAAATAACAAGTAACTTTTCAGATGCACAGTGCTGCTTTTGTTATTCCCAGGATGTCTGCTATTGATTTAAGAGATAGTGCACACATATAAATGCATTTGGATAAACCATTTTAAGAGCAAGTAGCCAAGGACACAAATATATTACAAAATATAAGAGTTGCAGGAAATTGGTGATCTCTGGGTTAATTTTATTTACTTTTATTTTTTTATTTTTTTTAAAGATTTTATTTATTTATTTGACATAGAGAGATTACAAGTAGGCAGAGAGGCAGGCAGAGAGAGAGGAGGAAGCAGGCTCCCTGCTGAGCAGAGAGCCTGATGTGGGGCTCGATCCCAGGACCCTGAGATCATGACCTGAGCCAAAGGCAGAGGCTTTAACCCACTGAGCCACCCAGGTGCCCCTCATCTCTGGGTTAATTTTATAGCACTCTCTCCTGCTTGTTATTTCTAGTTTCTGTAACAAATGTTTACAATGCAGTATTCAACTTTCAAAGTTGAAATTCTTAATCAATTGCTTATACCCAAATAACTGTCGTTTTCCAGGTTTACTCTGCATTATTTAAAAAAACACCTACCAAAAATGAAAGAGAATTTGAATAGTAGAAAGTTAAGTTGAAGAATTAGTTCCCTACTTCCCAGAAATGGTTATAGATTGATTATCTCTTTATCAAAGAATCTAGTCATATTTTAGTAAAAATCCTAGTAGTGTATTTGATGTTTTAACTCTTATAATACCTTCCTATTACAGAAAAAAAATAAGTGCTTCTCTTGCATTTTGAATTTCTTCCAACATTCTCAGTCGAGTCCAGACTCCTACCTTGCTAAAATTTTAGCATTATTTAAGTGACTAGCAAGCAGAACTATCTTGCTCCTGTTTTTCCTTAATTTAGTTTTTTTTTTAAGGGTTTTCTACACGACCTTACGAACTTAATCTGTGGCCAGTCATTTCTATATTTCAGTGCTTGAGAAACACATGCTGTAAGTCAGGGAAGGGAAATTAGAAACAGGAAAAAAAAGTATGCTTTCATGTCTTTCTCCAAAGAGGTGAGTAGAAAATTCTCTTCTTGATACAGACTTATCTTAATGATTCTAGAAGATATTTTCTTCTAAGCTCAAGTTAGAAAAGCAAATTACATGAAGAGCCTAACAATGCAAGATAGTTGAAAACTGCATTTAACCAAATGCTACATAAGCAGCCCTTTGCTTAAGTTCCCATTCACTTATGTATTTATGAGGCAGCAAGAATGGAACCTGTGTTTCTTTGCAACTGGCCTTGTAGCTTGTGTAACAGGGAAAATATGAATGCCACTTAGAGAATGATTTTCTATTTTGTTCTTTCATCTTACACTTTGTGTTCTATTGAATCCCTCAGAGACTATTCTTGTGCCATAGCAACACCTGCTGGGAAAGGGAAGTTGGAACAGCCACACTGTTGACTGCCAAAGTTGTTTTCCTGATTGAATGGCACTGCGTGTCCCCCATCTTCCAATACTAATCCTTCCAGAGTTACTATCCTCCAAGATCCTGCCTCTCCCCATATGTTTCAAATGACTAACAATGCCATTGTAATAAGACTTTTTTTAGCAAGTCTTTCAAAAATAAGCAACGTATATGTGTATCTATATGCGTGTACATTTCCCTGAAGAATTTCCAAATGCAAATGCCATGATATTTCAGTCTCAGGTTGGTTTTTAGTATGTGCTTTCTCCCTGTTCTATTGCTAGATTTGCAAAATCATTGTCAATTGTATTTTATTTGCATCTCCTGACTTATTATAGGTGAGTCAATAAAAGGAAAACTTGTGTGTCAGTACAAAACTTAAAAAAAGAGGGGAAAAAGGCAGTTTTTATTTACAGAGTGTGATAGGGGAAGTATTTATGAGTATTCATATCATGGACAAAAACAGTAGGCTTACCATCTGGTGTAAGGAAATGTTTAAAAATAAGTGCCTGTTTCATATATGATTTACTCACAAGACTGTAAGTAATGCAAGTGTTACAATATGGGTCCCTGGGGACCTTCTGTTGTAGAGCCAAATAGCCTCTTCTTTACTGCTAATAGAGGAAAGCCATAGCATGGACAAATTACTCAATACTACCAAAAGCTTCTGATATTTTACTCCCTGTATCATTACTGTGACCAAATTAAAATCTAGTAGAATTGCTAACGTTAAAGAAACCAATTGGTTTATTGTGGTTTTTCTAATTAAAAAGATAGAAAGAGTTCATGTGTGAAAAAATGGTCTTGAAATTCATATACTTTATAATTAAGCCTTGGATAATCAAGAGGTGATTATTCATCAATGGCTTTATTGCTTTGTTTTCTTAATAAGTCCTTCCTATTTCTGAACTTGTGCTCCAGCCATCAATCAAGAATTTATCAGGCACCTCTGAAATACTCTAAATTGTCCCATGCTGCGGCAGCTATCAAGAAGTAGATGAAACCTGTTGCTGACCTCAGGACATATGAGCTACATTTGTAAAGATGGAAGAGGGCATTTTGTCCTGGCATCTGTAGAATAAATTAGATATGCTGTGATCAGAGACATGGAGAATAAATAAAAGATACAGAATTCAAAAAGACTAAGGACACTGGAAACTTAAATTGGGCCTTAAAACTGGGGAACGATTGGATGGGAATTATGAGAGTAAAGTAATTTCTGGATAGAAGGAAGGAAGGGGATGAGCCAAAAAAGTTAAGAGAACCCAAAGACCTGTCTAAATTGAATGGAGAACTTTTCACAGAAACACTGTAGCTTAACAAAGTTCGGCAGGTAAGAGGGAAAGCAAGCAATGGGATGTAGACCTCTATCCTAGAACACAAAAACTACTGAAGCTATTTGAATGGTGGAATGACAGGACTTTATTCCTGAAGATTAATGCAGAAAGGAGAAGACCGGGTGCCTGGGTGGCTCAGTGGGTTAAAGCCTCTGCTTTCGGCTCAGGTCATGATCTCAGGGTCCTGGAATCGAGGCCCGCATTGGGCTCCCTGCTCAGCGGGGAGCCTGCTTCCCCCTCTCTCTCTCTGCCTGCCTCTCTGCCTCCTTGTGATCTCTCTCCCTCTGTGAAATAAATAAATAAATAAATAAAGTCTTTANCTCTCTGCCTCCTTGTGATCTCTCTCCCTCTGTGAAATAAATAAATAAATAAATAAATAAAGTCTTTAAAAAAAAAAGGAGAAGACCTTTTCAGGAGGGGAGACACTAATCAATTACGTTATAGTAATTCATTTGTAAGGGGGAAAATAATCCAGAAGGATGAACGGCATTCAATATATTTACATTATATTACACGACATATTATGTTAACCTATAGCTCAGAGAAGTTTGGCATATTTTAAAATAACTATGAAAACATTCTATGTGCTGCAAGTCACATAATTCACCATATTCTCTATCCCTGTGATTTTGCCAAATAGGAATTGTTTCCAATAAGTATCCATTTGGGGATTTTTATTCCTTTCATGAGAAATGAGCTATAGAGTGTTGCTTGCTGTCTTTCATCAAACATTTTATGTTAACAGTCACGATGCCTAAAAGGAAGCCAATATTGTCAAGTTCTTTCATAAATGAGAAGCCTTTAGCGTGCTGGGTTTCTTTTGTCACCTTGAAAATCTTTTAAGCCCACCTTACTAAATATTTTAATTGACACATATCAGTTAAGAAAATGGGTCAAGCTTATTAGTTTTAAAAATATTTTGCTGGGTTGGATTGGAATTATGTTTAAGTTGAAGGAAATTCTTGAATTCCCCTTATATGAACGTATGAATATTCCCCAATGGCTACAGAACATCACATTCTTATATGTTTCATGTCTTAAGGTAGTCTTTCCCACTCTTAGTTCTGTGTTAATACTGCTGTGAGACTTAGATTAGATTAAACTATTTCTAATATTAGTGCATGGAGGTTTTAAAATATGGATTAGCGTAATGATATTATTCTCACTTATATTGAATATCATTTTTTGAGTGGAAGAGAAATGCAGAGTTGAAATAAGCATACTGACAAATTCAGTTACCTTAATGTCTTATCTTCCTTATCAGTAGTCAATTATGAGAAGTCATTACTGATGTGCCATCAATAACTATTGCAATTGCAAACTGTTTCATTCTTCACATCCATGTAAAATGATTTTGTGATTTTTTCAAAACTTTGAAATTTGAATACATCATTCTGTCTCATGCTTACAAAGCTAATCTGTAGTAAGTTAACAAAAACGAGATTGAGAACTGTTAAAGTGGACACTGAGAAAGCACTTGAGTGTCATAAAATATCTTTTCTTTAAAACTATGTGGTCTGAAATAAGGATGTTACTAACCTTGGAGTCTCAAGGATCACCAGGGATGAAACTCACATCTAGCCTATGGTAAATTTTAAAAATTTACATGTTGTTTTTGAAGATTACCAAAAAAATAGATTTGGTTCATTTGAATTAGTTATATCTATACATTCATTATTTACTTAAGCCTTACTTTTTTACATTTCTTTATATATATCTGGTCAGCTTGAAAATTCCTGAATTCTGACCTCTAGGGGTCACTTTTATAAACGCATATTTTTGAGTCTTTTATTTATGTTTTAAATATAGATTATACATCTTAATTTAAAACATACATAGGTGTTATAACTGTTTCTCCCTAAAATTCAAGTATAATTAAATTAATGCCATACTTAGTATAGGATTCTTAAAAATGGGAATCTGGTTGTCCTTCTGGAGAAAATTCTACTTACTACTTACTTTATTATAATTTTTATGTTAAAAGAAATATACCTTTTGTTTCAATATCTACTATTAAAGTGCGCTGTAAGTAGTTATGTGGTTTAAGCCAGTAAGTCCATAAGCATTTTGTGATGTCTTTGTTTTAGACAGCATGATATTTTCTCATACAGTTCAGATGAGCTAACTTTTCCTTGCATTCTTTTGCGTGAAGAAAATAGGCCAGTCATTATCTGAGTAATGACTAAAAATTAAATTTCCTCAGCTTCTTCCCCATGAAAAAATGAAAACATTTGAATTTTCTGTATTTGTTTTATTTCACAGTCTGTGATACATTGGAAATGTTGACAGAAAACCAGTTTATATTACTTGTCTATGTATTTATGTTTGGAATGAGAAACTCTGGTGTCATATCATGCTCTTCAAGTTTCTCTGATTATAGCATCTTCTACAGCAGCATTTCAGATAAGAAAAATAAAATCGGGGCATGTATAATCTATATGTCATAAAAAGTACCTTTGTGTTTTCATCAGGAGGAAGTTTTTTGTACTGAGTACACTGTGGGTAAATGTGGATCTCACAAGGTGCAGACATTTCAAAATTTTCTACATAGTTTGATGCTTTCACTGGAGACAATATTTCAAGAAAAAATAATCTAGTTGATTAAAGAAAGGATGTAAAAAAACACCAGTATGATAAACATCAGTATGATAAATGATATGAGGGCATATCTTTGAGATGGTTCTTCCCTTTTTTTTTCCCTTTAATTTACAGCTTATCTATTCTGATTTTGTTTGAAGGGCTTAGAAACATATCTATCTATCTATTTATCTATCTTTCTTTCTTAATATGTCCAGTTATCTCTATTTAGATTTTTTTTTTAGGATTTTATTTATTTATTTGAGAGAGAGTGAATGAGAAACACAAGAGGGGTAGGGTCAGAGGGAGAAGCAGACTCCTCGCCAAGCAGGGAGCCTGTTGCAGGACTCGATCCTCGGACTCCAGGATCATGACCTGAGCCGAAGGCAGTGGCTTAACTAACTGAGCCACCGAGGTGCCCTCTATTCGGATTTTTAAATGAAAGGTGAAAGAAAAGAAAAACTGGAAGAGTCCTTGTTTGACTCAACTGTTTCACACACCCACACACATCTCAAGATACACTGTATCTGAAATCTATACTAACAATATATTTTACAGAAGATTCTGCTACTTATATGGGCTACTAATTATAGAAGGACTACATTTCATTATTATTGCTTTGGTTTAAAATCTTCATGATTTATGTCTCTCATATTTATTTCTATTATATACACAGCCTTTTAACTCACCTTCTGACTCTTTTTACCCTCTCTCTCTCCCTTCCTTCTTCGACTGTTTCATGACTTCCTGGTTTGTGCCAAGCAGGAAAGCCAGGCACTTTAGAGGTAGAGAGCCTCTCTGCACTCTGAGGGAGAAGGTACTATGTACCTTCAAGATGCTGTCTGGGTAGGGATATAGATGTGGGAGAAAAGAGAAGGAAAAGCCAAAAGTATGGGTCAAACAAGTACACGTAATAACGTGGCCAGGATGAGTGAGCAGCCCTCCCAGACTAGGGGGTAGGCAGTTATCACAAAAGTGGTAATATTTGAACTGAATCTGAGCACTTGAGGCAGGCAGGGCCTCCTAGAAGTCAGAAAGGACCAAGAATGCTGGATATAGGAAGGAAGGGTTTGTTCGAGAGGACTGAGGTTCACCAGTCAGTAAAAGTGCAAGAAAATGAATGTTCTAGAAGTGAGTGTTTCTCAGGCTACGTCATCCAGATAACCATGCCCACATGGTACATTTGTGTTATTAAAAAGTGGAGTTTTTATCAGATGAGTTTTGGAAAATAGATTGCATTACCATTTTAGGTTTCTCTAGGCTTCTTAGAATCTGTAACATTCTCATACACATTGCACATGTTGTAGAAGAGTGAAAGAGGAATGGAAATACACAGAGAGTAAAATTCATCAATAATCCCACACTGAGAGAGATCCACTGTTAGTGTTTTGGTATAGTTCCTTCTGGGTTTTCTTTTCCTCTAGATTTTTCCCACATATGCCTCTTGCTCTTCCCTGAGTCAGTGCATAGTTGCCTCCCTGTCTTCATTTGTACATTCAGCATAACATGTTTTACTGAGTTCCTATCACATGCGAAATAGAGTGCTGGATACTAACAATATAAAGTCTATGTTTTCTTCCCTTAAAGGCCATCCTTGCTAACATTCATTGGCATATGTCTTTTTTTATATAAAAACTTGATACTACTGTTTGGATTGCTCAGTAACAACTTTTACTCACCTAATCATCGTGGTTATAGCTATTCATACCATTCACTAAGATACTTTTCTAACAATATGAACACCTTTATCAATAGATGTAGGTCTATGACATCATCATCTAAAAGGCTGTATCATATTTTATCATGTGACTACCATGATTTATTTAATGAATCTGTCAGGCTGTTTTCAGTTTTCTTTTTTTTAAATTAAAACAGTTTTCTGATGATACTGTCAATGAGGACTGTAGTTTTCATAGTGACATGAACAAAATTGTATTTAAGATGATAAAGCTGCTGACAAGGTAGCAGGAAGCCTGGAAGAATTAGACTGGTGACAGAGAGCACTTATTATAGTGTCACAAGCAATCTACCTATAGCCATGAAAAGAAATAGGCCTTTATGAGAGACATTTTAATAAGGAACCAATGCAGCTGATTGGAAGTGGTGGTGAGAGGAGATGGTAAAACAAAGAAAACTCTATGGCTTTCAGTTAGCAGATGAGGTGTGTTGATAATTAACTACCAAATTAAATCAAGAAATAAGCAGCACTTAGGTCTGGGGATTTGAAAGACTTTTGGGGTATAGAATTAGGCTGCAATCATAGACTGAGAGAGCCTTGGGATAGAATTAGAATTTGTATTATCAACATATAAAGGAGAGAAATCCATGAGGAAAAATAAATGAGATCTCCTAACAGGGAACTGTATAGTAATATTTAAGAGAGTTGCCTGTAGAATTCTAGAGAATGGAAAATTAAATGTGGAGAGGGAAAAGCTATCAAAACTTTGAGAAGTCATAAGGTTTTCTTCACCAAGAAAGATGCAAAGGGAGATTAACTCTGATTCCAAGATTTTAAGTCTCATGGAAGAGATGGAAAATAAGCTATATTTTAATTGGACTTTGCTATTTAGCAAAACTTGGGCTAATTTATTTTAAAAATCTATTTTTATTTTAATGTAGATCAAAACAGGCTTACATTTTGATTATGTACGAAGGAAGTTTATTTAAATAAATAACAAATGTATAAAGGGGGTTTTTGAACTATGTAGCACAATAAACTCAAAAAAATTATATAGCTAGTCCACTATCTTTTTTTTTTTATTAGAATCACCTAATGTATTTAAGGTCTTTGAATATTCATCTTAAGTCAGGAAATAAACACTTTTATTTAGTACCACTTCTGTCTTTCACATTCTACTATTTGTTTTTATGGTGAGAACATTAATAGCCTTGGAGCTCATAAAGTACAAATTCTTAGTTTCAAAAATGAAAAAATTAATACTCAGAGTGATTAAGGTTGGCCCGGGTCACGTGGCATGTTTTTGGAAGGAATGAGGAAGAAAGATTTCAAATAATAACCNCACTTTTATTTAGTACCACTTCTGTCTTTCACATTCTACTATTTGTTTTTATGGTGAGAACATTAATAGCCTTGGAGCTCATAAAGTACAAATTCTTAGTTTCAAAAATGAAAAAATTAATACTCAGAGTGATTAAGGTTGGCCCGGGTCACGTGGCGTGTTTTTGGAAGGAATGAGGAAGAAAGATTTCAAATAATAACCCTCCATTTAAATAATATTTTAATTTATCATTTATTTTCATTTATTTCACAAAGATTTGTCAGAATTTGGGTATATATTTGGGCTGGGATATTTTATAAGCAATTTTGACATATTCAAATATAGATATACTCAATATATTTGAAATGTTCAAATATAGATAGAAAGGTATTTAAGATAAATATAGATATATAAGATATAAAATAGATCAGGTAATTTGCAAAGTATGTGTCATTTACCTCTTCACATTTCTACCTTGGCTCTTTTCTATTGTCCCTGCTACAGTGACCAAGAGATAGGCAGGGAAGATTGGTCTAGTTTGCCCCTCGAAGCACAGCGGTCATGAGCAGGAGGAGGGGGGGTCCAGGGCTAACTCAAGTTATTCATTCCAGATGTCATAGTTTCTTGGAGACTATGACAGGGGTCATGTCTCAACATTGGCCACCTGCTATAAATTAGCCTCAATTTGAATTTTGTTCAAATCAAAGCATTAACCTTTTCTTATTCTCAGTGTTCTCATTTGTTAAATTTTAATATTAAATATTTGATTCTTAGGATTATCAAGGGAAGGAAAATCTAAAACCTCTAATTATCCCTGGCACATAGTAGGGCATAGTTAATGTTAAATGCAGAGGTTATTGCTGTCATTCTGTGTGCTTTCTCATGGAGGATGAGTAAGTATTACAGCTTCCTCTCCATCCTGCTGTTTGGAGTTGCATCATTCCCTTGTGGTTCATTTCAAAAAGAACAAATTACTTAACTAAATCTTTAATTATTTTTATATTCACAGAAGTTCATAATTTAATTGAATTAATTATATAGGTTTTTAAAATGTAACAATTTTAAAAGATGTATTTTTAATGCCAAATTCCAGAATGCATGTATCTACCTCAAGAAGGTGGTGGTTAGTGTTTCATATTTTCTAATTTCTAAGATGTATGCATTATTTAACTAGTTTTTTAAAAATAAGAAGTAGATGAAAGAATTAAATGAAAAAATAGATATGAAGGTACTTAAATAGCAGGATAATTAACTCTTCTATAAGTTTGGACTTCAATTTATTTTTCTCTATGTGTAATAAGAGCAATAACATTTCAACATAAGTTGAAAAATAATTTTAAAATTATGTTTGCTTTTGTTCCTGGGCCCTGAAACAGTAATGCTAGAAGAGTAAAACCTTTGTCTTTAATCCATACATGTAGTACTACCTACAAACGAAGCACAAGACACTTAGCAGAAGAATAGAATTATTCAAGTAGTTCTGATTTTTCTTATTCTGGCATTCTAAGTTAGCCATACTTTTTTGATAGATGTTTTGTTGCACAAAAACAATGGATTTCATGTACATTTGTATAAGAATTAAGAGTCGTCAATGGGACAGGTGATACTGTTTGTAACAAAACACTTTGGGTAGTACTTGCCTCTTATTGGATCATACTTTTTACTAAACCCTAACAATAAATATGTTCCAGCTCAGTAAAGTAATTTCTAGTAAAATGAACCTCTCATAAATATTTTCAATAAAATCAGGAATTAGCTTACCTGAAAAAATTACAATTCTTATATTGTTGAAATGTTTTAGAAAGTCCACCTACAGAAATACTACAGAAATAGAAACAAATTATGACAATTTACGATGATCTCAAAGTATCTTAAAAGGAAGTTATATGAAATGCAGATGTTAAAAAAAAATGTTAAAAGTCCAAGGATAAGAATATGGTGAGTGGATTCTCAGAGTGTGGCATTGTAAGTCAAGGGGTTCCCTTCAATTTCCATTAGGGAGAAAACAAAACCCTAACCTTAGCAGCTTGGCAAAAGTTTCTGCACCAGAGTCAAATCTTCTGATTTTATATCAGAGTTTCTTCTTTTTCCTTTTCCTATTACTTGCATTTACTGTGTCAGCGAAATTGATAATGTCTCTTATCCCTTTTAGCATCCCTGGGTAAGAGACAACAGCATAGGAAACAAGACTGAAAAGCTGAATCCTACCTTTAGCAAGCAGGATCACTCTTCTGTGAAATGCAGATGTTGAAAACCCAGTTAATGGCTGATAATGACAAGTCATTGAGTAGATTGTTCTTATGTTGACCATTCATGTTCCAATTTAATGCTTTATTTATTTTGCTAATGTTTGAAGACCTCATTTGTGAGAGTTGTAGGAAAACAATTCGGAATTCTAAGTGAGGGTATGTGCCACTGACTTCCAGTGTCTCTGTTATATTTGTCATCTGAATTGTCACACTTCTTCAACCAGCAGAAATTGTTTCCTTTTGATTTTCTGTGTTTGAATATGCTTTACCAGTTTATACTAACCTTGAAAAATTTTCTTTTTCCCATTTCAAGTTCCACCCAATCTGACTGTTCCACAGGAAAAATCACCTCTGGTCACCAGAGAAGGGGACACAATAGAACTGCAGTGTCACGTAACTGGAAAACCTAAACCCATCATCCTCTGGTCTAGAGCGGATAAAGAAGTTGCAATGCCTGATGGGTCAATGCACATGGAGAGTTATGACGGAACACTGAGGATTGTGAATGTATCTAGAGAAATGTCAGGAATGTACAGATGTCAGACCAGCCAGTACAATGGATTTAATGTGAAACCAAGAGAAGCTTTGGTGCAGCTCATTGTGCAGTGTAAGTAAATTTTTTTTCTATGTGTTCCATTGGGGGACAAAGGAAGAAAGGATATGATTATTCTGCTAATAAAATGAAGTGAATTTTGGAATTGGATCAGGGTAAAATGTTTCTTCCTACCTTGTCACAAGCCAATTGAAACTAGTTTTCCCTAAATCTGGCTATTGCTTGAGCTAATACTCATAGAAAAGAACAGCATCCGTGTGTGTGTGTGTGTGTGTGATAATTATGACAGTATTGTGTGGTTGGTTAATGCCAAAGAATCAACAAATCTAATGGTTAAAAACTGGCCACGTGCAATGAGGCAAAGTAAAGATGGGAAGTAGTTCCTAATTCAGATTACCATACTCGTTTGTTTTCACAGTTCTTGTTTCCAACTCAGGGAATCGCATGCCTTTTGCCCAAATTACCCACCTATTTCAAAGCATCCCTTTGCTTAAATTGTGGAGACCTAATCATTGAAATGCTATGTTTGCATATCTGAAGTTGTAAGAGTCGATTACATAATTATCTAGTAATATTGAGATAATTCAAATGTTAGGTCCTGAATTTTTGTTTGATTTTCTTAACAGAAAATGGTTTAACTGTGAGAGTTAAATATGATGGATTTTTAACTATTTGTATTGAAATCACTGTTACAGTTCTGAACCCCCTCAAAAAATGTAGACATTGTGTGCTTTGAATTTGCTTTCAGTATTAAAGGCACCTAAGTTTCTAAATGTAAAAAAAAAGTTTCATGATGTCCCTGATGTTGGGTTATTCGAGGATGCCCTGGTAATTTAGATGGCAGGTGCTACAGATAATGCCAAAAGAGAAGAAGCAAACTAAACACAATCTGTTCCAACTCCAGTAGTCCAGAAGTGCTGCTCTAAGTTTTGATATACAATTTCTTAAATACATGGTGGCAAAGTCTTTAAGAATATGAATGAATTAGGGGCGCCTGGGTGGCTCAGTCATTGAGTATCTGCCTTCAACTTGAGTCTTGATCCCAGGGTCCTGGGGTTGAGCCCGCACTGGGCTCCCTGCTGAGCAGGAAGCCTGCTTGTCCCTCTGCCACACCCCTGCCTATGTTCCCTCTCTCGCTGTCTCTCTCTCCGTCCAATAAATAAAAATCTTTTTAAAAAAAGAATATGAGGGCGCCTGGGTGGCTCAGTGGGTTAAAGCCTCTGCTTTCAGCTCAGGTCATGATCTCAGCGTCCTGGGATCTAGGCCCGCATTGGGCTCTCTGCTCAGCAGGGAACCTGCTTCCTCCTCTCCCTGTCTCTCTGTCTGCCTCTCTGCCTACTTGTAATCTCTCTCTCTGTGTCAAATAAATAAATAAAATCTTTAAAAAAAAAAAAGAATATGAATGAATTAGATGAAACTATAAACTTCGATAAGCAACAATGTTTCCCTTTCTATGGCTCTCTAACTCAGAAAATGGAAAATAGAATTTAGTCCAAAAATGTCTCTTTTTATATTAGATTTAAGGATGTTGGCAAATTGGATTAACCGACTTCAAATTTGAAAGAATAATTGAGATATGGAAGGATTATGTTTGGACCAGATAACAAGTTCTTTTGTTGTATGAGTTATGTGAGTTGTGGGGAGAGGAGCAAAGTTCTGGGCACTGCTTAACCATTCCCTGTCCCCCTTCTGTAGAAACTCCGATCTTGTTTGCTATTCGTCCTATAAATATGCAGACTGATATTTGACAAATGCCTTGGCTGATTTCCAATTGATTGTGAGTTTGTTTCTTTGTTTCCAGATAATGCAGCTTTTTAAAAATTTTTAAAAAGATTTTATTTATTTGTCAGAGATGAAGAGGGGAGAGAGAGCGCACACAGGCAGGGTCAGTGGCAGGCAAAGGGAGAAGCAGGCTCCCCGCTGAGCAAGGAGGCCAACGTAGGCCCTGATCCTGGGACCCTGGGATCATGACCTGAGCTGAAGGCAAATGCCTTACTACGTGAGCTACCCAGGGAACCCCCAAATAATGCAGCTTTTAGATAACAAGTTTTATTCAGCAGTTTAGTATTGCTTTTTCCTCACTGGTCTTTGTACTCACAAGCTCATGGGTAGGAGGTTCATGTGAAAACAGGTTCCAGATAGAAAAAAGAGAAAAGAATTAAAAAAGAGAAACTTGGGGCTCCTGGGTGGCTCAGTATTTAACCATCTGCCTTTGGCTCAGGTCGTGATCCCAGGGTCCTGGGATTGAGCCCCACATCAGCCTCCCTGCTCAACAGGGAGCCTGCTTCTCCCTTTCGCACTCCCCCTGCTTGTGTTCCCTCTCTTGCCATCTCTCACTATCAAATAAACAAATTCTTTTTAAAAAATTAAAAAAAAAATAAAAAGGAGAAACTTCTCCTTAATTCTCAAAAAACAAAAACAAAAACAAAACATAAACCTTTCCAGTGACCATAGAGGAAACTGATACAGTTTGGAATACTTTATTCTTGTTGGTAATCACAGAGTTCTGTGCTTCCCCTGGAGTTAGGCACAAAGCTTCCGTGTTCCTAAAGCTATTAGGACTATTGGTGTCACTCTGCTCACACCTCTCTGGGGAAGCTCTGGTACAAATAAAAGTTGGGGAATCCATTGATTCTAGGGAATTTTGAATTAAAGTTTTAAGAACCAGAATCTCCAGACTCCATAGAATATACAAATTCTATGAGTGTGTGAATTTTTTTTTCATTTTGCTTCTTAATAAGTCCCATAGGAAACATTAAGTTCAGCACAAGATTTAAAAATTCAGTCCTGCAATAGTGGATGAAAATAAATACTGGCACGGTTGTCTCTTGTGTCATAGGATATAATTGACTAAAAGACACCAATAGACTAAGCAAAGTCTAGTTCATTTAATGTAAATAAAAAGATCTGCATCCCAAGGTGACTTCACAGAGCAGGGCATATAATCTAACAGCACTTCCTCTCAGAGGCAAGCTTCCTTGGCCTATGAGGAAGCCAGCAGGGTTCCAATAGCCTTGCCAGTTTCAGGTAAAGATGCCATCCTGTCTTTCAAGAAGCTCCCTTTCATGTATTCCCAATTCTCTTGAAGAATCTGATTATGTGTGTGAGCGTTTGCCAGGTACAAATAACTGGTAACAAGTCCAGATTATTCCTGAGCGAATCAAATGTTAATTTTCTAGACACGTAATCCCTGCTAGCAAGTCCATCCTGCATGCCTAACTAAGGCTTATTCCTGCAAAACCAATAAAGACGGAATTCTGATATTTTTTTAAATTATAAACATTTCAACTATTTTATAGCGACTTCTTAAAAGCATGAAAATAACGTGGTCTTTGTGCTTAACTTGCAGTCATGCTACGTGTGAGAAGTATCCATATGAATATAAAATACTAAGTTATTTCCTACACATGTGCACATACATATACATACATATATGCGCATGTGTTTATATTATCTTCAGCAATTAGTTACATCACTGCAGCTACAAGCTTTTCCTTATATATATTTTGTATTCTCAGCATAATATATTTTGCATTATAGCTATTCATTAACTCTGCTGCATAAATATAAGTTATGGTAACAAATAGAATAAGAATATATACATTGCATAGTCCTTGCTTCTTACATGACTGGTTGTTTTTATTTAGGCTTCAGGGGTATCTGAGGACTTGTTGCATAAAGCGTGAGACCTGAAATTGTTCAATTGTTTGAAGAAGATGTCAAATTATTCTAACTTTTAGGAAACATCTTTTTCAGGACTTGAATTCTACACTTTATTATCATTTCCTTTCTTAAAATGCTTATTACATTGGCAAATTCTGGGACTGTCTGTTTTACACACACATGCACACATAGTACATACATATTTATATATAATTTTATGATTTGAAATGTAAAAGAATGAAAAAGAGATCTTCATGATAAATAAGAAACAAACAAAAATCTGGTATCTCTAAGGTACATTTTTTTCCTTGTTTAGTTTTACTGTGTCCAGTTAAACAATTACCTGTCAAAAGGACTAAAGGAGCACAAAAGTCATTGTATGTAGGACTTTGATGACATTGTATGTGTCTAAATATAAATAGCATATATTTCTCTATAGTCTATAAATAATGGAATACTCCATTTAGTTTAATGTTCTAAATTGCCAAATGAGATTTATTGTTCTCTAATGTCAAATTAAAATTATAAAGCAATCATTTTATTAAAACATATTGAATTATTTACTATCTCCAGTTAGTTTGCTTCTTCTTAAAAGTTGTAGATAAAGATTGATTTAACAAGTGACAGAAGGGCGCTTGGGTGGCTCAGTGGGTTAAAGTCTCTGCCTTCAGCTCAGGTCCTGATCTCAGGGTCCTGGGATCGAGGCCCGCATCGGGCTCTCTGCTCGCCAGAGAGCCTGCTTCCTCCTCTCTCTCTCTGCCTGCCTCTCTGCCTACTTGTGATCTCTCTCTCTCTCTGTGTCAAATAAATAAATAAAATCTTTAAAAAACAAACAAACAAACAAACAAGTGACAGAAGCCTCAAGGTATTTTACACCGTTCTATGTCCTGTTAAAAGTAGCTAAATCACCAGAATGAAGAAGTTTAAATTATTAAGTTCTTGTGTATAGTGCTCATTCCTGGAAAGCAAAAAAATAAAAATTATTTTATCATACTATATTTAACTTCAACAATTACCAGTTATCACAAATGACATGGGCCAGGACAGGTAGTTGCAAATATAATTCTAAAAGTTTGAAAACTAATGACTTAAAATTAATGTAAAATTTTTAAAAATTACTAGATGAAGCTACAAAGTGCAATGTAAAGTTTTAATAACAGACCTTCAAATTTTCAGCCATTACTTAATTTCATCTCCATGTTTCTGGAACTGTATAACAAGTCTTTTGTTAACTTTCCAGCTCATTTTTATTTGAAGTAGACTTAGTCTATTACAGTGGATCCTTTGAAAATAAAATAGTTATATATGTCAATTGATCCATATCATTTAAAAATCATAGTATGTACAGAACTTATTGAACAAAAGTAGAACAATTTCCTAACAAAGTTAACAGTAGTAAAATAATTAAAATTAAATATGTATAATTAAATGTATTATTTATATATAATAAAATTATATATAATATAATTAAAAATTAAATAATACATAATATATTCATTAGAGTACTGATCATTTGAATATTGATTAAATAAAAATGCCATTGGAAGAATATATTCAAATATATATATATATATAAAAGAAGAAACTAAGATATGCCTATTATCCTCCTAAAGGAAATTATTGTTTTTCTTTATTTAAAGTACACAAGCTTTATTGGTGTATTTCTTATATTTGTATTATATAAGTATACTTTTTATATATGTATATACATATATGTATTTATATGATATATTTAAATATATTTTAGTAAAATGAGTATATTTTGAAATACATTTTCTTGAAAATTAGTTGGAGAAGATATATACTGCACTGAATGTCACTTTTTTTTTTAAGATTTTATTTATTTATATGACAGAGAGATTACAAGCAGGCAGGGAGGCAGGCAGAGAGAGAGGAGGAAGCAGGCTCCCTGCTGAGCAGAGAGCCCGATGTGGGCCTCCATCCCAGGACCCTGAGATCATGACCTGAGCCGAAGGCAGAGGCTTAAACCACTGAGCCACCCAGGCGCCCCTGAATGTCACTTTTATTATTAGAGCTTCACTATATGTATATGTACATTTGTTGTACCTACAATACAGACTAATAGGAGAAAAACAAATGTAATTTCATATATGTAGGGAATCCACACAGACACGGAAATACCAGAGATAGTCAGACAAAATAAGGTACCTATGTCATTCAGAATTAAGAAGAAGTGGGTAGGAATCTGGGACTGCAAAGAAAAGGAATGCAATTCACAGGAAGATGAAAAAGAGTAAATGTTTGGTAAGCCAGTGTGTGGTTACTGGGAAACAATGGGACATAGGGGACTTTGATCAAACAGGCCTCTCTAGATTCTTCCCTGTCTATCCTACCCTAGTTTGTAGCATAATGTAGTTATTTATGGTGATAACTCTCTTCCTGGAGCAGGTTCTCTATCTAAATTCTTTGTAGGCAATTGAGGGGGGGAGGGAAAGAGTTTTTCCTGAATCTGCTAGATTTGGATTGTTCTTTATAACTCAAAATAATCCTCATGCCAAAGTAGCCCATCTTGGGGTGGCTTGCCCTTGGCAACTACAAGAAGATCATGGACCTTATAAAGAAAGTTAAATACAGATCAGAATGTACTGGAACATCTATGCTTATTATTGTTAGACAACTTACTGAGTAATTTTAGTGTTGAGATATATGGAATGACTGTATTGAGTGACTATAACTACTTTTTGGATTTTTTTTAAACAGCAAAATTGCTCTGAAAATAACTGTGACTAGAGATTAAAGCTAATACAAGAGACAAAGTAACTATTGATAAAAAAAGAAACAAGGGAGCAATTTTCCTTCACACAGGAAGATATTAAAGGTTATCCAAAGGAATTTGTAAGTGAATGGGCAAGAATTTTGACGGATTAGCAGAACAACAAAAGGGCTTCCAGCTCAGTAACTTACTTACCCAGGTGCATTTCCTATTTTCCATATTTATTCAATCAGTCCTTTCTCAGCCTTATAGACAAGATAATTTGGTGTTTAGTCTTCAGCCAGGCTCCTACTCCTCCCTTCTCCTGATCCCACCAATTCGTCAACTGTTTTTCCCTCTTCAAGTCCTGGCTACGTCCCACCTCTTTAGAAAGCCTCTTGGTACTTGAGGAGGGCCCTCCTTCATAGTCTTTTGGACATGTGTTTAGTCTGCTCAAGACAATTTAGAACTTCAAAGTAAAACATTGTTTTGAACATATACATTAGATGATATACTTCTTTCAAAAGCATTGGTTATTATTTCTTGATTGCCTTCCTCAAAACTCACTTGCCAAATTGGTAGATTCTTGATTACTGATCCATTTCTAGTGTCTCTATACTTGGGAAAAGCTTAACACTAAAGCTCTACTTGGTAAGAAATTATTGACTCTTACTATTATCCTCTCACTGGGAAACTTTGTAATATACTCCACTGGAAAGCAGGTTGGGAAAAGCTTTTAAGGTTACTAAGAATATAATATTTAAACATTTATTTTTCATATTTTAACAATTATTATTGAATAAAACTTAGCATTTATTATACAGTGTTCTTTTATTTGAATTAAGTGGCTATGTTTCTTTTGTTGTTTGCAACAGTTATTAGAAATATTAATCAACTGAACCCTAAGGTAATGTTAATATTATGAAAACATTCATATTTATGTTATTTTCCCCCATCTTACCTTTCCCCTCCCCAAGGTAATTAAAATCTCTTCTTTGGAAAGAAGAAACAATAGTTTTATAAGGTGGTGTACAATTCAAACTGTATAAAATAAAACTCTTGAATTTCTACTTCAAGTCAATATGTCATATAAATATATCTTACCTCATTTCCCAGTGGATATAATGAGGAATTTTAATGGAGCTGCCTTGAAAACAGATTTGTTTAAACATTTTATTTTTATAGTACTCCTGAATATTTGAAAATTGAACTTCCCAAGTGGCTATGTTATTCTGCAGAAAGCCTTTTTAGAATGAATTTACTTTAGCTGAACTGCTCCTGCCATCCCAGGCAATCTTCTTGCTCCCTGTTTTCACACTCTTCCAGAGAAGATAGCAGGGTAGATAACCATCTAAGGAAATTGAAGCTCTCTCTTTCTAAAGAGCTCCTCAGTGTACAACACAGATGTGATGTCTTTATTGAGTAATTGAGTACAGATTATCTGGAGAGAGGATAGGTTTATCCAGTCAATACATAGATCATGTAAAGAAACTAAATACATAATTTTTTCCTTGTTCTATTTCTGGTGCTATTTTAATGTAGATACAAGCATAGTTTACTATTTAGAAAAACTTATCCATTAAAAGTTTGTTTTCAGTATCTTTACAAATAAGCAGGATGGAGACCAGCCAGTTTTAGTAGAATGATTAAAAGCAGTCCAACTTTAACCCAGCCAAATCTTGTGTTAATTGATGTTGTCAGTTAAGTGCTTATGCCCACCCTTGCAGAAATAGATTCAAGTGAATGATTACAGCATTTCCATTATACTGAAAAGATATTATTCCTTGAAAATCTTTAGATCTATGATTAAATTAAATGCATTTTGAATGAAGAAAGTTTATGCTGTCTCTTTTCCTGGGATCTTTTTTTTTTTTTAAGATTTTTTTTTTTTATTTATTCATTTGACACAGAGAGAGAGATTACAAGTAGGCAGAAAGGCAGGAGAGAGAGAGGAGAGAGGAGGAAGCAGGCTCCCCGCCGAGCAGAGAGCCCGATGCGGGCCTCGATCCCAGGACCCTGGGATCATGACCTGAGCCGAAGGCAGCGGCTTTTAACCCACTGAGCCACCCAGGCGCCCTTTTCCTGGGATCTTGTCCTCACCTTCTCCCTTTCTCATTTTATAGAAGAATATCATCTAAAGAAGTGAACATAAACACATATATAAATATGTGTGTGTGACAATAAAAATTCTGTGACTCTTTTATCTTTCTTAGTTAAAAAGGGATTTACCTCTCATCCAAAAATAAGTGTATTCTTCCCAAATATAGAATTTAGACATTTTCTAAAAACATGCTCTTCTCCCATGAAAATAAAAAGGTAATGATAATAATCCATTAAAATAAATCATGCATAGAAGTTTACAATATTATACCCATGAACATGCCTGTGACTTTATTAATTTATTTTAAATAATATACCACCAATAAAAGGCTTAGTGCACAGGAAAATATAAAGTAAGCAGAAGACATGGGTCTTTGGTTAAGAAAAAAAATGCACAAGCATTTCAGAAGTTGATCAAAAGGGATTTCGTTCATTGTACATAAAACCAATCAGGGAGTGCCTTGGTGGCTCAGTTGGTTAAACGGCTTCCTTCTGCTCAGGTCACGATCCCAGGGTCCTGGGATCGAGTCCCACATCAGGCTCCTTGTTCAGCGGGGAGCCTGCTTCTCTCTCTGCCTCTGCTTGCCTCTCTGCCAGCTTGTGCTCTCTCCCTCTCTCTCTCTGACAAATAATAAATAAATCTTTAAAAAAACAAACAAAAACAATCAGGAAGTGAGAAATCATAGGCCAGTATTGTGAGAGAAAGGCATGACTTCCTGTCTCTTCAGCAGAAGACCCGCATTTAACCAGTACTTAATCCACCTGCAAACAAACAGAATTCTCATAACAACAACAAAAAGTCTTCAGGTATTGCCAGATGTCCCCTCATGGGCAAAATTAACCCAGGTTAAGGTTCGCTGCGTACATGGTTCATATATAAGGAGAGAAGAGCTATGTAATTCGGGGATGGGAACTCTGGCACAATCCTCTGCTCCACAGGAACCAACGTCTCTTGTAACCTGTAAACCTGTAGACACAACTGCCAGTACCTGAATTTACAGAGAGTCACTACACTAAGCTGAAAGCTGTGGCATCCTATTAGATATGATTCCTCTATTCCTATTCTGCTCAATCCAGAAGCAATTTAATATAGAAATGTTGCCTAAAATCATAGTTGATGTTGTTCCCTTGTCAAGTTAGCAGGGAAGCAGAGCAGAACTTTAAAAGAAGATCAGATTCTCCTGCAGCAGGGAAAAGGGTTTTGTCATCCTTTCAAATGCATCTACTCTTTATTCATCTGCCATGTGAAACTTTCTTAGTATTTCTTTTCCTTTAGTACTTTCCTTCGTTTGATCATAATAATTACAGTTGTGTGTATTGAGCAAGTATGTTTCCAACATACCTTACTTTTTTTTTTTCTTGGACTCATCTTCTGTGAACTGCTGTGCCTATATTCTTTCTTTGTAAGTTTTTTGGCTTTGTATCTGGGTTTGGGGGGGAGTAGCTGTATTTCATGCTGTTCCAGCAGATCATTTGATCTCTTATGAATTCCTTTCTTCTGGCAAATGAGTATTTCCTTGAAGCCTTAAAGATTCTAGTAGGAAAAAGCAAAAGTTCTTCAAAAGGAAACTTTGAGACTTAAGCTGGCCATGCATTGAGAAATTGAAAGAAATTCTCTCTTGATTTCACACTTATTAGACTTATTTTATATGTGGAAATTATTCTTTCTTCTTAATTCCAAACTACTTTCAAAGAGAAAGAAGTCAAATACTTTTCTTGAAAATTAGTGAATATGTGGATTTTGTTCTTTAATACTGTTTCTCAATGAATAGAATAAAATATTTTCCTTGAGAAAGATTGTTATGTAGCTTGAGTAGCAGGGTTTTTTTTTTTTCAATTAAAGAAGGGTTTAAATTTAAAAAAATTAACCAAGCATGGAACATATTAAAAATTAAGCAGGAATTGAAAAATACTTAAGAAAAATGAGATGCAGTTTCTTAGCATTTTAACTATTTGCATTGAAATGTATGAAATGGCAGGAGTGCCTGGGTGGCTCCTTCAGTTAAGCAGCCGACTTGATTTCAGCTCAGGTCATGATCTCAGGGTCCTGGGATTGAGCCCCCCCTTGGGGCTCTGCTCTCAGCAAGGAGTCTGCTTGTCTGCTTGAGGATTTCTCCCCTTTTTCCCCTGCCCCTCCCCATCTCCCTGACTCAGACACACTCTCTCTGTCTCTTTCTCAAATAAATAAATCTTTAACAAGTATGAGATGGCTGAATTGTTCTGATGTTCCTTCAGTTATTCTTAGTTTCACTGTGTCTGTCAATGTCAACATATTCTCCAGTGATTCTAGTATTTGAAGATAAATGTTCTTAAGCACAAGCTAAATGCTTTGTGTACAACACAGAATGATAAAAATAATACTTTATTGCTGAGTTAAAAGATTTACGTAATCTGAGTCTGTGAAGTTTTCACTATAAGTACTGACTTGAAACCCTAAGGCAAAATGTATGCAAATATTTAAAGAGATATAAATGTGTGTGATGCATGGCTGTCTATCTACCTACCTATCTATCCATCCATCCATCAATCCATCTGTCTATCGTAATGTCGGCTTCGTGCAAACTGCATGTTTAATGAGTGAACACTCATTCTTATTAATGCATTTTTCTTCTTTGCCTTTTATGATGCCATATATGCTAGTTCTGTTTTTACCTTCCACTCATGTCTTTTTTTGTTTGTTTGAGAGAGAGAGAGAGAGAGAGCATATGAGCAGTGGGGAGAGCAGAAGGAGAGGGAGAGAGAGAATTTTAAGCAGGCTCCACACTCAGCACGGAGCCCCACATGCAACTCTTATCTCAAAACCCTGAGATCATAATCTGAGCTGAAATCAAGAGTCCAATGCTTAACTGACTGAGCCACTTAGGTACACCACCACTCATGTCTTTATTTCTGTTTATTCTTCCTTTCTCCAGATCAGGTTTTTTCCTGATTGTTCCATTGTTCTCTTACTCTACACTCCCTTGCTCAGTAATATAAGGTCTTAAACCATGACTTTGTACCGATCTTCCCTGCATTTGAATCTGAGGCATTCAGACAGCTTCTGTGAACTTCACCTTAGTTTCCTGATTTATTCTAAAATCTAATGTAACCAAAATTAAATTTGTAGTGATTCCTTAATTATTTTTTTCTTCTCTTGAATTCCCTACCCCATCTAAAAAGATCTCTCTCCTCTCTGTTATGAGAGTCCTCATTCTGTCTTTTTTTCCCCCAACATGCATTTGAAAGTCATGATATTGGATTCTGAAATTAGAGACCTGGTTTAAATTCCAGCTTTGCTACTTGAACTATAATTTCTCTCAGTGTTCATTTTCCGTATCTCCCATGATCGAGATTTATTTTCATCCATTATATTATACATATCTCTAAGAACTGAATTAAGTGATGCCAAAAGGTGTTTAACCTAGTGTTTGACACATATATAGTACTTCCTAATCATTAGCTCTTATTCATCAAAACCTTCCCAGAATCCATTCCTGACTCCGATCCCACTGTCATTTTCAAAGCTAGACCCTTTCATGTCCTGCAAGAAATTCCTATTATTTTTCCCACCACTAATCTTCCTTTCCCCCTTAGAATGCTGATGTCAGAAGAATATTCCTTTATGAGCAGGAACACTTTCAGTTGCAAGCAACAGAAAATTCTTATCTGACTGTTATAGACGAGAGACTGTAGTAGGTTCCAGGAACTTAAACATTAACATCTTCTCAACCATCAGCTTGAGTTTCTCTTTGTCTGCTTTATATTAGTGGTTCTCATTATTTCTGGGTACATTTGGGGGAGGGGAGGTGCTCTTTTTTGCCTCTCATCCAAGGATTACCTCCAGTGGGATATGATTCACTTGGCTTAGGTAGCCATTCTCTATAGCAAAGGCATGACTGCAAGCATTCATTATTCCCTCTTTGTTTAGAAATTCTACATAACTATTCATTATCCATGATTCAAAGTTCAGACTCCTAGATTGGAAACAGGACCCTCCACCCTTCTCTGAGATCATATACCGTATTCCAGTCAAGGTGAACAGTTCATTTTCTTACGCACTTTTGAATTTGGTGCTTTTTGTAATTTCATTTTTTTTCCTCATGAATATGCTTAAAGTCACCTCTCCTGAACCCACTCTTTACCATTTTTAAGGCAACAGTTAAGTGCCATTCCTCTCATAAAAAATTTCTCTCTGAAAACTCCAACTATGTCTAACTTTTTATCCTCTAAATCGACACCTTTTTTCTGGACTTAGCAATTTCAGCATTCTACTCCTAAATTATATATGTGAGATATCTATCTATCTATCTATATCTGTATCTATCTAAATATAAAGATACAGATATATTTTCTTTTCTTTTTTCTCCCTCATAAGAGAATGTAAGTTTTTTCTTTGATGAGTCATAACTGCATCTTCCAAAAGGACCTAGATCAGTAAATGCATAAACTAATGAATTATTTGAAATATGTACTTCTGGTTTTGGTCATGTTTTTCAGTTGCTGTTTTGTTAATGAAGATACAACAACACATCACAGTTTTTACCATAAGTATGAATATGGGTACACTTCTAGGGGAGAAATAGACTATAAATCGTAAGATAGTTTCTGATTCTGGCACTGGTTCTAATTCTAGCTGTTTTAAATGTGTGACTAACTCTGTCTCTACCACCAATTTCCTTATGCAAATGAAGAATTTAGTACCATGATCTCTAACCAGCAAGTTTGAAATTATTACCAATAAGTGTCTGATTTATAATTAATGCATATATCACAGAGAACACATATTTTGGTAGACATTTCAGAATCTCCTAAAACTGCTTATTTGAATTAAAAAGATGCATGATGACATTTCATAGCAACAAGTTCTCAGTGTTAAAATGTCTGTTCTAAGTGAAAGATGAGTAAGAAATAAAAAAGATAACCTGAAAACAAATAACACATTAATTATATCTGCTTTACGTCCATTGCATCTAGAGAAAATACATTTGAAATTATGGAAAAAGCATTCTTAGTATAGGTAATGCCAAGGTTTTTATGCTGTAAATTAAAATTGTTAAAGTTTGTTAAATATACTGTCCTTGTGAATTTTACCTGAATCTTTCCTTTGTTTGGTTTATGATGAACTTCACTTTAAAATAGCAATGATCAGTAGGTACAATACTGAATCCATATATTGGTCTAAATATCATGCATACAAATATGTGTTATTTTGCAGCTATTTATTTTTAAAGGCTGCGGATCCACTATCTTATTAAGGATACTGCTATTTGGTTGCTTCTTTAGAAAAAAAAAACAACGTAAGAATACTGTTCAAGCAACTTAAATTATTTTATTTTTGTTTGTATGTCTGTTTCTATGTAGATATCCTTTGCAGCTTATCTGTAAAGAAAATAAATTTTACAAAGCAATGGAAAGATATGGTAACTTGGAAATTAGGACTTCTCTCTCAAACACCATTTCATCTCAAATGCCTAATTTAAAAATTAGATTGCCTGTTTGCTTTAGCAAGAAGCTTTTTCAAAAAAGTTTCTGAGCCCTTTTTTCTTCAGAGCAATCTGTTAAAAAGTTCTGCTTCCAGTGTTTAAATATATTAGATCAGTTCGTTTGGGTAAGAAAACCCAATTTGTTCAGCATACACATTAGTATTTATCTGAAATTGAAAAAGATTTTAATTGAAATGGCCATTTGACCTTGAACAATATTAAAAGTAGCATTTAATAAATAATGTGTGTGTTTTGGTTCTCTTCAGAAGTCTTGGAAAAACATGATTATTTTCTAAGGCAGCTTTTGAACCATCTTACCTTCAGAAGATCTCTCTTCCTCCTTCCTTCTCATCCTCTCCCTCCCTTCCTATACACACACACACACATAAGTATAAAGGAGTTATAATTTGAGTCTATTTTTTTTTATAATTTGAGTCTGTTGCTCCTTCTCTGAACATGGAACACACCTTGTCACTTGTCTGTTTTCAGCAATCAGACTGGTTTTCTCTAGAATTCTACATGAGAAATTCTTGATCTTTTCCCTTTCTTGGATGAACACCACACTGTCCGATGCTATGGATTACACTTGATCCAAAATTTCAGCTTAACCATAAGTCTTGGATTTTGACATTGATGACTAAGTAAACTAGTGTTTCTTTAGAACCGTATCTGACCTTAACCTCGAACCCTAGGCTCATCTAATATTTTCATATTTCATTAATTCATTTATAGTATTGCTTAACACTAATGTGTTTATTTTTATGATTTTTAGATAGAGAGGTTTCCATAAATGAAAAAAAAATAAGTTTGGCAGTCTGTATGTGCATATTATTTTGTTGACACTCAGTCTCAAGATAGTGCCTTGAAATTTCACGTGGCTCAATTTGTCCATAAAATTCAAATAAATTTCTACATTCATCTGTATATACTAAAATTAATAGGAACAGAAATGCATATTACTTCCCTTTTAACAATAGTAATGCTACATAAATTCAGTTTAGGTATGATACAGGTTTCCTGAAGTGTTTCCTTTCTTTTACCATGTTGTTGGTAATTTTACTTCATTTTTCCATAAAAATGTTGATTTTTACAAATGCTTTTCCACATTGTTAAAACATTAACAGCATAACAATACCAAATGGTGAACTGACTTAAAAAGTAAACCCAAATTACAAAAGAACATCTACTTGTAGATATTTTTTATGCCTCACCATGATTGTTTTGTATACTTCCTTATTTTTTTCTAATTTGGTCAAAATAATGACTATTTTTCCTGCATTATAAACTCAAAATATTGGCATTGCTTAGATTCTTGGCCTAGTTATATTTAATTTATTGCTAAATGCTTCATTCTTTTCTAAGATGATGAAACTATCTCTCTGTCTCTTTCTCTGTCTCTCATGTGAATCTGGCCATCCCACCTGAAAATGGTGTTTATAATCTGTCTATTTCTCCGCATTCCTTTCTTTACTTCATTCCCTTGCTTGACAACAGTTTCTGCATTAGTATCTTGGTTGTTAAGCTATAGCTCCAAATGATCTCCATAGTTTGACCTACCTCCTCCCACTGCTGTGATTCCCTGTGCCGCCTGCCAACGTTGTGATGTTGGCTTATGGGCCTTTGTCCTTTCTTCCCACCTTTTACCACTGAGGAGTCAGTTGTTCCAGACAGCCTTTCTTTTCTCCCTCCCTCTCTCTCTCTCTCTCTCTCTCTTTTTTTGAAAGTGCATTATATTTAAGTGTCAGTATATTTTAGTTTGTGCAGTATCACTAAGTCTGTAAAATTGCTGAGAGTGTGTGTGTGTGTATGTTTAGCATATTATTTTGAAGGAAAAGACAGACAAAGTTTGAATAGTTGGTGTAGCATTATAACTTAGGAGATAATGGTCTGTTCATGATATTTAACTACAGTGAATAAAACCTTCTGGGCTTATGCATTGCAAGTACTTTTTTTTTTCTTTTTTCTCTTTTTTGTTTCAATTTTTTTATTTTTATTTTTTAAAGATTTTATTTATTTATTTGACAGAGAGAGACATAGCGAGAGAGGGAACACAAGCAGGGGGAGTGAGAGAGGGAGAAGCAGGCTCCCGCTGTGCAGGGAGCCTGATGCAGGACTCAATCCCAGGACCCTGGGATCATGACCTAAGCCAAAGGCGGGCGCTTAACGTCTGAGCCGCCAAGGCGCCCCTTGTTTCAATTTTTAATTTAAATTCTAGTTAAGAGATGGTGTTAACTAACGCTTTTTTTCTTAAACCATTGCTTTTTGTTGTTGTTCTACTCGGTGGGGCACCACATTTACTTATTTATTTTCACTCTAATCAGTAATCAGATGGGAAAGCTTTAATTAATTCGGTCAATAAATATTTACTGATGGTCTACCAATTTTAGTGCTAGCATAAGGAAAATTCAAATAAGAAAGAAAGATAGTCTGTACGCTAGATATGATGTGGAGCCAGACAAAAACTTCAGCATGAGTGACCCAATGCATACTATATGAGCCCAGAAGAAAAGGTGGTGGTAGCTAATAATGGTTTGTCTGGAGAGTGTGCGTGTTCGGTGCATAGTTTTACATTTGAGTTCACCAGTATTAATAGTTATGGATATGAATGTGTACAAAGATTTTCCCCAATCTTCTCACTTCATTTTGTTTCTCAAATTAAACTTCTTTATAAAATGACTCGACCCCTACAATTAACTATGAGAACTTTCTAGCCTATCTCCCTTATATTTCTGGGGTGGGGGGGCTCAATTCTCCTGTAAATCTCACTCTGAATTTTTCCTGTGTGCTCAATATCCACTCCACTGTCTTCCCTCCCTTAACAAATTTTAATTTTCTCCACATGTAATTACACTGAATGGATGCAGTCTCTTTTTAGAATTTCCCCAAAGCAGCCAGTATTAATCTAAGGCTGAGAGGCAGAACAGATAACTAAAGCTTTCCAGAAACTGGGGGAGGGGGCAGATTACAGATGGAGATACTGAGAATGAACTGTCAGTGTTTCCAGATAGCCATTATTAACATTTCTCTCAGATAGGTTTAGATCTTTCCCTAATTCCCATTTGGTGAGATCTTCACATTCTAACCCTGAGCCACTGCTAGAAAGCACAACTCATATATATCTTACTTACAGTATATAGTAATTTACTCCTTTTCATGGTAATGATCTCTTATTTAGACTGTCCTAGTTAAGACTAGTAAAAGTGTTTCTTTTAAAGGAAAAAGAAAGCCAATTATACCAACAAAAATTTATGATGTTTCTCAGGATTTATCGATCTAGCCTTCAAAACTACATTTTTTACTTTCCTTCTCTGTGTGGTATGTAAATATTTGTTTCTATGTGTACTGGTGTGTCTGTCTGCATATATTTGTGTGTGTGTGTATGTGTGTGTGTGTGTGTGTGTGTGTGTGTGTCTACAGAAGTACATATCAAAGATAAAGTAGGTAAAGTACATTGGGAAAAGAACAGAGAATAATAAATGCCACAAGTGTTGAGTATGAAATTCAACAGTGATAAAAAGAGTAATACCAAAAGAAAGATGACATTTTTCTTGGGTGGCCTCTTAAACAGTTTGACATCATGTAGGTTCTATTTCACACAATGTTTTAAAGGTCATTAGGAGCAATATTCAGATCTAACAGAACACAAAATGGTAATGCTAATTCATCTATGTAGAATCCTTCCCTTAAACTTTGAGAGCCTCTACTTCCTGCATTCCAGAACAAGTAGACACAGATTGTCTCTCTAATTAGTGAGAACAAAAGATTTTTAATAGTTTTATTTTTCTATGCTATGTAGAATTTTAAAACTGTTTTCTTAAGAAATCATGTGATATTTTCTCATCTTTTCTTTTTTACCCTGAATGTGGAAGATTGCATGTATGTATATAAATGTTTAAGCTCTGATTTTAGGGTCTGGTTAATTCCTGAGGCTGTGTCATGTTTCTTTCTCTGGTTTCTTCTCTTACTTTCTCCTTGTGTTGGTATCTCTTTCATACATAGTTGAATATAATGTAGAATTAGAAGATGTTTTACTACTCATTATATATTTTCCCTTTGTGATTTAAAATACTGACTAGTGGAATATTTTAAATTTCTCACTCAAAAACAATGCACCTGATAGCCAAAAGGCTGAGAAGCAATTCGAAAACAATGCAAAAAATATTCATATAAGTTATATAACTGAATCTAAATTTTATTCCTTTTCTTTATGTAAGTATAGATTAATTCTTTTTGACCCTTTGGGTAGAGTTATTTAATGGAACTAGGTTTCCCTAACTAGATCTAAAATAAAACATGTCTCTGTGGACAGCAAGAGAGCATGAAGTCAGGAAATGTTTTCCTTTGATAAGCTTGAAAAGTCAATTTCAAGGATAAAGTACCTTGATAAAAGTGAATCAGACTAGATAAACACAAATGGAAAACAAGAGAAATAGAGACATAAATAGATATGTGGTTTCTCCTACTTCTCCTGAATAAGAAAGGCAATTAGATATAAAATGCAGGTGTTTTGCAAGATGTAAGCATTAAAAAGAGAGAGACCAAAAAAAAAGAAAGAAAGAAAGAAAGAAAAGGATAGAATGTGGATGAAAATAGTAAAAACTACTATAAATGGGAAAGATAATATTTTAAGCAAGCATTTCAGAGACATTGTAAGTTAGGTTAAATTTCAATAATTATCTATTAATTTTGAACCTATCCTGGATGTATTAGCAAAGATGTCAGAAGTTTAGATTCTTACTTTGCTTTCTTTAATTTTTCAATTAGAAACATATAATTACAGGAAAATTAATTATGATAAAATTTCATTTAATAAGTACTCATGCTAGCAATAGTCTCTATGAATTTATGTGGTAAGATGTTTTTCTGAGCTCCAAAAGCACAGTTCAAGTTGCATCATCGCAGACTCCGAATTACTGGAGTAAAAACGAGAGTTTCAGGCTCTTTCTTTTTCCAATGGAAATTTTTAAAATACGGTCAGAGTGAGTCACTGCAGTGCATACAATCACAACTTCAAGTCTAGTGCATTTATTTTAATTTCATATTTAGAACATTTTTATATAAAATGATAATTTATGTTGACTTTACAAAGTGAAATGTAAAGAACGAACTTTGAATGATAGAGAAATTAATTCACCTAGTGTGCTTTGTGAACCCTGAAAATCTGACAGATTTAAGGATGATATGTAATGATGGATTCTATATTATTTAAGAAAATATTTGACATATTATTAACAACATAGTTTGGACTGTATGTTATAAAAAGACTTTCTACTGTTCTTCAGAGCAATCCTTGAGGAACACACCTCACTTTTTTTTTTTTTTGTAATGACTATGAAATTGCAAACTAGAGAAAGTAAGTATTTTAACTGAATTGGCAAATGTAAGCAGTTGAAAGAGATGGGATCCAAAGGCCAATTTTCAGACTCTTTCCACTATATTTCCAGTGGACTTGATTCTTTTAAAATACATAATTAAAGTTATGAAAATTTTTTGAAGTTTTAAATGGATTTCTCTCAACATCCAACCAGCAATGTTGTCTCACCACCAAACGAACAACATACAGGGCCATTTAATGCCTTACTGATGCTACATTAGTGGTTAGTCTGTGACACTCCTTTTTACATCTCCACACTACTTAATTTTCAAAAAAATCCTGGTTTCTTAGGTTTCTGTAATTCTGAATTTTGGGAGTTCATTCTTTTCCCTGTCTAGTTTTATGAATATCATCTCAGACTCCTCATCCCTGAAGCATATGCTACATTCTTTTCTTCGCTTCCCACATCTTAAGTTCAGACCCTCCTTGCCTCTTGCCTACCCTTAATTTAGTACCACCTTCAATTTCTGGGATTTCAAATTCTTGGGGTCCCATGTTTCTCACTGCTTCATAAATTAATTACAAACCTTTTAACCTGGGTTTTTGGCCCCATGTTGTTTGCCTCAAGCTTCTCAGCTATTACTTTTCTACACATATGTGGACAACTCCATTTTCATGGCTCTTGTTTTCATGCTTCCACTCATTTCTCTTGTTAGGTGCTTGTTTGATTTATATCTCTCCTTTGCTCTTTTACCTAATAGAATACCTGACGAAATACATGCCAACTCTTTCAAGATACTTACCGATCCTCTCCACTGAAATATGATCTCCTGACTTTAAACCCAAGTTAACAATGAAAACAACTACAGTAATAATAAAAACGAGTGTTTGTGGAACACTCACTTTATGATAAACACTGTAGTAAATGCTCTTTTTGCACTATTTGACTTAGTCTTTAAGTCACTCTCCAACTGTACATCATGTATTTTTATATTTGGTTGTGTGTTTATTTGAGCCCATTATGTCCCTTTTCTAACCTAGAAACCATAACGTATCAAAGCTTGTTAAAAGTAAAGTCATGATTGATTCATCTTTGTACTTTCTGCTATAGACATTTCGGTGTTAACCACTAAATTGGTATTTGAAAAAAATTATATAAAATGATTAAATTGTATAATAAATCAATGAACAACACCCACCCTGAGAATTCAGACTCTGAAGTGTACATTTGAACTGATTTATCATTTGCATCATGAATGTTGATTCAATGGATCATTTTAATGACAAGTCAATTCATTTTATGTAGTTCCCTTGTTCTCGCAAACAGCTCTACTCACTGAGAAGAGGTTTTCAGGAGATTTTTAATGAATCTCTTCTTTATTTCAATTTTTGATTTTTCACTACTTTACTTTTGTATTTTTTTCTCTGACCTTACCGTCCTACACAATTAATTGAACACAGTCATGTACACACAGAGATTGAAGAAAACATCAGCATCTTAATGTTAAAAGCAAACAAACATGAAAATGACTAAAAAGCTAATGATAATATAATTCAAGAAAATGCTGATGAAAATAGCACATAGTCCGAATGCCTCGGTGGCTCGGTTAAGCGTCTGCCTTCAGCTCAGGTCATGATCCTAGAGTTCTGGGATTGAGTCCTGAGTTGGGCTCTCTGCTCTGCGGGAGCCTGCTTCTCCCTCCCCACTCCCCCTGCTTGTGCTCTCTCTCTCTCTCTGACAAATATATTAAAAATATATATATGTATGTATACACACATATATGAAAATAGCATATAGTCAACTGAGAAAAATGGCAAAAATGGCAAAGATGGAACTGAGAAAAATTGTGTTATTTCATTGTTTCTATTTTAAATGATCTGCAAAATATATCCCATTGAGAAAAGCAACAAATTATAATTAATTACAATTTACCCTAGGATTAAATTGTCATTGTTAAAACTAGTAAATGTTATTATTATCTTAACAGAATTCAGTTAGGTGATGTTGACATTCTTTACTCTTTTTCAGAACTCTAATATCGATTCTTATCATTGTTATATAGTATTAAAAATATACTATTGGGGCACCTGGGTGACTCAGTTGGTTAAACCTTTGGCTCAGGTCATGATCCTGGGATCCTGGGATCAAGCACCATATCTGGCTCCCTGCTCAGTGAGGAGTCTGCTTCTCCCTCTCCTTCTGCCCCTACCTCCCACACCCTGCCCCATGCTAGCTCTCTCTCAAATAAATAGACTTTTTTAAAAAATTAAATAAAAAACCACACTATTAAAACATACTTGCATATAGCAGTGGCAACTTATTTTAAATATCATGCATTTTCACTTTTTTAAAAGATTTTATTTATTTATTTGTCAGAGAGAGAGAGAGACAGAGAGTACACAAGCAGGCAGAGCGGCAGGCAGAGGCAGAAGGAGAAGCAGGCTCCCTGCCTGATGCCGGACTCCATCCCAGGAGCCTGGGATCGTGACCTGAGCCGAAGGCAGCTGCTTAACCAACTGAGCCACCCAGGCATCCAAATATCATGCATTTTCAAACCAATGATTATTGTCAATATGACATTAAAGAAATTTTAAAAATTATGCTGGTGAAGAACTAATGGACTCTACATATGTAGCTAGTGGATACTGGGAAAAATTCATCTCTAGAACTCCCAATACACTACTTTGAAATGTTTTGATGGAATAGTCTGTGGGCCAGATTTAATAGGTAGGTTCAATAGAACTACCTAACAAAACTTTCTACTCCCTTCTCAACATAAAAACAGAACACAGATTTATTAAGCTACCCTCTAAAAGTTTATTTACAAAGCAATATTTAAATTTCAGAAATACGTACTCAAAGAAATAATGTGATGAATTGTTTGTACATTCTTAAGGCAGGCTACAGATATATGTAATGTTCATGAACCATAGCAAGAACAATGTTATTTCAAAGTCATAGTTCTAACTTTATGTTATGTGGAAAGTAAATGCTTTTTTCTTCCCTGAGCACCAATTCTGTAGTAGTTTAAACTTTTCTTCTTCTTCATTTTTTTTATCATGTTTCTATCTTCTTTCTGATTACCTTTGTCTAGCTCCAAATTCCTTTTCTCCTTCTGATGCTAAAAAATTATCTGCTACATTTTTCTTACAAAATAAATTTCCAATCACCAACTTCAAATACTCTCTCAAAATAAACAAAATGTATATTATAAATTAATAAAACTCAACATAGTGTAAATGGAAACTAGTAAGAAATAAATCTGATTAAATTGATTCATACGTCCATGACTTATGTTTATTTAATTATTTTTTTTCATTTCAAAACACCAAGCTTAATTAACACAATGTTTACGTGGTGAACAAAAGGAAGTTAAACTTTCTAAGCATTGAATGAGTTAAATGAAGACAATTCTATCCAATTCTTTATATTCAATGACTAGGAAAATTTAAATTTTGCATTATATTCATGCCTTAATGAATATACTCCTACTCATCCTCATCTAATATTCAAACTGTGGGCAACAAAACAGGATTATTAAGGTATAGTTGTGAATTGAGGTCATTAGTTCCACAACATGCAGATTTAAAGGAAAAATAATTGATTTGTTTACTAGAATATGTCAGAAAGGTGAATTCTGCACTTATTTTAACCAAACAGGTGCTTCAGTATTCGAACTCGGAGTGTATATATTTAGCTTTAATGTCTAGAAATTTATATTATTTTTTTCATATCTAATTTAATTTCCTTCCTAAGAAGATTTCAAAAGCTGATTTGATTAACCTATTTCTTTTTTTTTTTAATTTTTTTTTTATTATTTGCCCCAGGGGTACAGGTCTGTGAATCATAATGCTTACACCTTTCACAGCACTCACCATAGCACAAACTCTCCCCAATGAACATAACCCATCCACCCTATTCCACCCTCCCACCCCCCAGTAACCCTCAGTTTGTTTTGTGAGATTAAGAGTCTCTTATGGTTTGTCTCCTTCCCGATCCCATCTTGTTTCATTATTTTTCCCTCCCTACCCCCCACGAC